>PNEQ01014821.1:145498-159174 GCA_003012365.1 Medauroidea extradentata
GTGACGCAGTTGTTTGTCACTCAGGTCTAAATTCTGGGAGGTTCTGGGCTCGAATTCCGTTAAAAGCTGCGTGCAAACGTTCAATTCTGACACACAAAAACTACAAGGCAGATCGAATTAGTGCAATTTACATGTAGTCTTTAAAAGGGGTAAAATTGCAGTTCGCTTTCCACTTAGGTTCCTCTACAATATCAGCTGACATATCGTCGGTATACTGCCAAAAGTGATTGAGTCCTAATTGCTATTTCGTTTAAAAACAGTATTAAATTGTAGATATTAATAAAAGGGTGGTATGTTACTATACTGTGACACAACAGTACGAAACGACGACTAGACTTTAAACTTCGGCAATTGTTCGTGAACAACATATACATATTCCTAGCATTTTTATAATTTTATCTAATTTTGACATTGTCACTTTTGGCAGTAAACCGACGATACATCATCTCACTAATCTCAGGTTTGGGGCACCAAATACGTTTCCGCGAAACTTTTACCCTCTGAAATTTTGTAATGTCAATAAAGTTAAAGTGAATATTTTGACAATATATTGAGGGTACCGTCACCAATGGTTGTGCACAGGGTAAACAGATGTTTGTCATTCGATTAACCACTTACCTTAGATGTCTGTAATCACCCCAGAACGTCAATTTGGCAGTGCTATAAATAAGGCCTAGGCGAAGTCGCTGTTAGTGGCAGGGACAAACTTAAGACTGCTTTTCGCGTGGACAGCTATAGCTGCTTATCCTGCTGCAGAATTAGTTCAACTAGCCGCTTGGACATTCTAACACTTGATGACTGAAGTACCTATCTTGTGTACAAAGAGGTTTTTCAATTAAAGTAAATATTATCAGCTTCGAATAATACTCGCGAGCAAAGCTGCGGGGGACTGCTAGTATATATATATATATATATATATATATATATATATATATATATATATATATATATATATATATATATATAAAAGGAAGTGACCCACTCACTGACTGACTGACTCATTCATTCATTCATCATCAACGCCCAGCCCAAACCACTGGACCTAGAAACGTGAAATTTTAAGGGAAGTTTTCCCTTGTGGCGTAGGCGCGCACTAAGAAAGGAAATTTTGAAATCCGGGTATTAAGGTGGTGAAACGAGGTGAAATGTATTTCTTGCAAATCTTTGATATTTCTCGAACCCGACGGGCTATCGTCGTCTTATTCACTTCGTTAGGTCGCAAATACAAATGTCTAGAAATTTTTATATTAAGGAGGTGAAAAGCCGTTTAATTCGTTTACAGTAAATCCTCTCTTCCTCTTAAACCACCTTAGATATCGAAGTGATTTTTTCTTTAAAATGAAGCTTACGCAAATACCTAAAAAGTAATTTCAGGATTTTTCAAAATTCGTTTTTGAAAGCCGGTAAAAAAATAAAACAATTTTCTGATTAATCAGTCGTATCACCTAAACCGTTAGAGATATCGAGGTGGCTTTTGTCTTATAATGAAACATAAGTAAATACCTAAAAAGTAATTTAACGATTTTTGGAAATTCGTCCTTGAAAGCCTATAAAAAATAAAACGTGTTTAAGAATAATCTTTCGTAACACCTGAAATAGTTCAAAATTTGTTTCTTTTTTATTTCTTGCTTATAGTTAAACCTCTTTGGACTATAGCCTGTACACGCGAAATAACTCTCATGGCCTGTCTTGAATAATTTGTAGTTAAGTCTGTGGAGTTGCGGGTTTATTTTTTGCCAACCCACCATAATTAAAACCTCTTTGGACTGTAGCCCGTACATACGAAAGTATTATTACGGCCTGTCTTTAAGTATTCACTCGGGTATTGTACAAAGTTTTTGGTGTGGGAGGGGTGGGGTTACGGGTTCGTATCCTGTGCAAGTCTTTGCGATGGGACATGACATGACATCATACGAGCATATTGCGTGCGCTCTTTTCACTGAGCTAAGACAATTTATAGTTCACTGTTATTGAGTACGCTAACTGTTAAATGCCTTCATCACATATTTTATCCAGAGTTGCTGTTTGTATTTCATAATTTCACGCGGGCAAAGCCGCGGCCGGGTAGCTATTTTGTAGAGAAATAAAGATGAATTAAAAACAAATATGTTCTGCAATTAAAGTACCCTCAGCGTAGTGGACTGGATAAAACTGTTTGTATTTGTTGTTATAAAGATATACAGAGAATATAGTAACACCATCAATTAATACGTTATTAAAATTTAGTTATTCTTTTCTATAGTACACGCGGGCGAAGCCGCAAAGGGACAGCTAGTCATGAAATAAATGAAAAAAGATATATTTCTCGGCTCTTAATTGCACTCTGCCAGGTAAATGTCATCATGAGTGTCCTTCCCGTCTGATATATGAACTGAGGAGAAAGACCTTTTATTTTGAAGTAATTTTCCTGGAAGTCTAAAAGTCAATGTGTCTGATTACCAGCTAGAAACGACGCGTATGAATCTACGGCAGATAGTTCCCACTTCCTTTTCTTCAGAGCAACTTGTTGTAAATGAACAGGATTACCTCGAACAAGAGATGTTTTCCTTAAACAGAAAAAAAAATACCGACCAGAGGAATCTCTAAGGTTGATCAAACATTGAGGTTTCGTGGATATGCTACAGGGAAATTTCTACTGAACTATATGAATAATAAAATTTTATTGGATTGTGGTGTTGGTGTTCCGACCAGCTGTGTCTCTGACTGAAGACGGGGATAGATCGAAATCCTAGAAACGTTGCAGTTTAGGTTGGTTGTAACTTGTGTTGTGTTGTCTATTGTCTTGTATTTGTTGTCCAATGTTCACTGTTTTTTGTGTATTTCCATCTTGTTTCATATTGGGAATCTGGTTCTATGTTTGTGTATATCTTCTGTGTCTGGGTGTTGTGTCGATATTCGACTGAATTCCATTTCTAGAAGTCTTTGCTGTCTAATATAACAATTATTTTGAAAAAATAAAAATAAATTGACAGAATTCCTCTGGGATTGCTTCTTTTATATTTTTGTGTGCGTTTTATAATTGTTTTTTTCTTGTTCTTTTTCGTACTTTGTCATTCAACACAGATTTGATCAGCTAAACATGAGCAATGGCGTATGTCCACAACCCAATAAAATTTTATTGTAAAGTCCCATTGCAACAAACATTTAAAAATCTCATTTAATGAAGAATAATGAATGCATTTGGATTGATTATAACTACAAGATACAGAATTTCAAAACTCCTACATGCAGCCTGGAGAAGGAATTTGTTGGTGGGAAGATAGTATACGTTAGTAAAGCCACTTAGACCAATGTTATCGGTGTATTGACTAAAAACACCGTTCTAAAACAAGAACACTTATAGAGGTGGTATACTTCATCCGTTACTACTGCGGGCCAAAAGTTTTCACGGAAATATTTTTATATCACTTTGCTTCAGTGACTTATGTGAACATCTGCAGCTGTGCTCTGTGGTAAGGTTTGTTCTACTACAGGTTAGAAACATCAATGTTAAAAGTTTGGCACAGGGAAAATTGAGCGCTGATATCGCGAATGGTTGAAAACTGACCAATCACAGAGATTTCCTGAATTTTAAGTTACATAAAGTTGATCATCCAAAACGCGAAATTGGTTTATTTTCGCTTTAAAATTAAGTTAAATGACGTTTGTCATTTCCAAGCCTATTTGAAGTTAATTTTACAACAGTTTCGTATATCTCTGGTCCACATGCGGTTGCAGCGAAACTGGCGGCAGAAATTTTCCCAATGTCAAACTCTCCCATAGGAAAACAGATTTTCGTTCTAACCTGTGGTAGAATTAACCTTATCTGTAGTTACTGGCAGCGTAACTGATTTAACTGTGCCAATGAGAACAAGGTTACTGCGACACCTCACGTCCGTGATTAGTGGGTAGAACCACAAGACGCTGAGAATTAAAAAATTGAATATTCAAATAAATGAACACGAAGCCGAGCTGCAGTTGTGCCCGAAAGGTAATGAAATAAGTGGCTGTGAAAATTTTTTTCGCGATAATAATTGTCCCTAGTTACTGTATACCAACAGAGGTATATACAAGTTGCCATTGGCTAGACCCGAGTCACTGGCTGACCACTTCACATTACCACTGCTCTAGAATATAATTTCCATAATATTTTTAATCATTTATTAAAAAAAATAAGTTTTTTTATTTTAACATCCGATTCAAATTATGTATAAAATAGCACGGGTTATTTATTCACACTAGTATATGCACTTGTTTCCTGTAAATATAATAAGTATTTGCTTTTGTTTTGGTGCAAAACTGCATCATATAACAAACGGAAATTACACTATAGTAGCTTGAAGATTCATAAGCAATAAATCTGAAGCACTTGAACAGGAGGACGGATAAAATATTTCCACCTCCCTCTGTATTGAGTAGGTAGGTGAGATAGACGTCGGGTCGTTCAGACGTTAAAAATTTTTTCCTTGTATTTTCAGCACAGTATATATTTTTGTGATATCTTGTCAAGCACCAATGTGAGAAAAGTGTAAAAAAAGGACAATACAATTATTAAATATAATAGTGGAATTACAATAGTTTTATTTATTTTAATTTTTTAGATTATACATTCAGAAAAAGCTCTAGATAAAATTATCGACGCACGTCTTAAAATAAATTTCAAATTATTACAGTAAAACACAATTAAAATTTTTTCATGAATATTCATTCCGAGTTTACATGTAGTTACGTTTTAAATTTTGAGATAGAATTCAAAGAAAAGGTAGCCAAACATTAAGACACCGATTGAAGGCGGATGCATCGTGTGTTTCGAATCTGGTTGGGATTTTCCTAGATACCGCAGTCTGAAAAATCAGTTTTTAGCCATTTTGAGAAGCCTGGAAATTGTCTTTCCAATAAGGGGTTCTAATTTTTTAAATGATAGAAACATTGTTTGTAGAGTGTGTTACATTTGTAGATATACAAACGCAATGCTGTTTCTTCAAAAAATTAATAATTGCAATGCATTTCAGGCGCAGATGGATGTGAACATTAACCGTGAGTTTTTTTTTTTTTTTCCGCAATAGGCCTACTGCTGGTTCTTGGTTTTGTCTGTTTTAAATAGAACGTTGATGCACAGAAATAAAACTAAACAAATTAGCTTCTGGCATTTCATAATTACTTGATGTGTTTACCATAACCAGCTATAGTTAACTAGCTTTGTTTGGTCATAACAAGAATTACTCGGTCCCCAGAGGTTAGCCCGGTGGTTTTAAAACGCGTATAAGCAAGCTGGCAGAAATCAGAAACGAATCTGAATATTTTATACATTTTTGAATGATTTCAGTAAGTCCGACAACAGCAAGAAATATTCTAATTTCATTTACGTTCTAATAAAAACTGCAGAGTAAACTTACCAAGAAGTTTCCAGCATAATTAACGAGAAGACTTAGCTCACTGTGGGTGCAAATTAAGTCCACGATCCATAATTTCAACTGCTTTCACGACTATTATTATTTTTATACTTAAACAAGACCAGACATCGAAAAACTGATGTACAGTTTTGTTAGAAATTTCTTGGCTGTGTAGTCTAATATTTTCTAGAAAAAAAAAGGATGGATTTGGCCAATTAGTTCACTAATGGGAATTTACTTAATTGCATAATTAGCTGAAGACATTATGTATTTTGTTCTGAAAAAAATTAGTTTTTTTTTTACCAAAACTGTGCAACAGCAATTTTATCGATATCTGCTCTCATTTAGGATCAAAACGTAGTTACCATTAGAACAGTAGAAGTTATAGATCTTGACCTTAATCAGTAAGTTACAATCGGTCACGAACTCATGTTAAATCCTTTAAGGTGGTCGACCTACAGCAAAAAGAGCTTCTAAAATTGCAGGCACTAACAACTCCTAAAATCACACAATTTGCCAAGGCGAGTCAAGATTCGACGGTTCAAGACGTCGATACTGCCAGGCGTGTTGTAGGGATGTGAAACATGGAGTGTGCGAGGTCAAGATTAGTCTTCGAACGAAAATCTTAGGACACCTGCCAACTGACCATGTGTTTGTGTGAGTGAGGCACGGTGCCAAGGGCGATGTTGACCGGCTCATCTGGTGCGGTATCGCCTCTACCGCAAGACACTGAAACAGCGTGCAGTGGTATCGTAGATCACTCGCCTGACTTACTTACACTGGTGACCCCTTTTATTTCACCTCACACTGAGAAAAAGTACATAATTTTGTACAACATTATTATGAATGCAACTTTTATATCTACTTTTAACAATATTTCTTTGTAAATACTTCATTTTGATGGTTTAATAGGGCTCGAATGTCCACTCTTCCTAATATGGAGTTACGAGCTTTTACTATTAAGGTAACGAATAACAGGCAGTAAAAGCTATTTTAAGATATTTCGAGCGGCTTCGAATGATTTTTATAATTGACGTAATACGTTGAAACTACCTTTCCGTCATCGTTTGAAGTGTATTTTCTTTTCGTGTATTGATACAATGTGCCCACGTGGAGTAGTTTGATAAAAAAACGTATTTACGAACACACTACAACGCATGTTAAACGCGTGATAGGCGGGGCCCTTAAGGAAGATCTTTGGTCCCGTACAAGACGCAACAACTACAGAATGTCGTATTCAACACGACGAAGAACTGACGGAACTCTTTGAACATTCAAACATTGAAGGTGTGATAAGCAGTAAACTTGCTCCAGTGTGCTAGGCATGTAATACGAATGGAAAGGCAACGATGGCGTGATATTTTAGTACTTTTCTTGTTTTTTTTTTTTTTTTTTTTTTTTTTTTTCAAGTATTCAACAACAATAACGGGTTCAACTTAAACTTACCCGTAAACAGGGGTGATGAACACGTGAGATGGCTTGGGGGAAAAAAAAACGCAACATCATCTCTGAGTAAAGAAATTTACTTGCGATAAAATAGGAAATAAATTAATGTAAAAGTATTAAAGGCCATCCCGCTGACGGTATGTATTGAGTTATCTTATAATCTCACTGCGTTGAAAAAAAAAAAAAAAAACAAGAAGTATTTGAAGTTTGCCGCAATCCAGGAGTTACATTCCCTGTGAATGAACAACTAAGGCGTGACTTAGAACTCGTCGGCGTGACCTTGACACTTTCTTGGTGCACGGGCGACTGAACCTGCCCCTGGGCGGCCATCTACGGCCGACAGACGATAATGTCTCAAGATGGCCAGCACGGTCGCCTGATGCGGCCAGGCGATTATCTCAAATGAAGCGGTTGGCCTTTTCATGTATTCCTGGCAAACACTAACCACCTTACGTCACACTTCCATTATTTTTTCGGTAGCGCACGTTCATAATTTACATCCTTACGTGTTTGGGAGTGCTGATACAGGTAATTTTATGCGCCGTACGAAGATTTTACGTTTGAAAACATACCCGTTTCCTGTGTTGTCATACAGATAAAATTTACGTGTGTGAAAATTTATTATTAAAAAAATGTCAAGTAGAGGAGCACGCAGATTAAATAATAAAACACAGGGACGAGAAAAAAGTAGGGAAATACGAGAAAAATATAAGAATTAATTTTCAGTCAGCGATGATCAAAGCGATGACCTTTGACGTACAAGTCAGGTAACTAAACTTATGACCGAACAAGCAGTCGACATTTTCAAGGCAAAACTTTCGTCAAAATTAAAATAGGCCTATGTGATGCGTGCATTGCAATGCTAAATCTGTGAATCCAGTCAAGTGGTTGATGATAACTGTGCATTTAGAAAAGAAACTGCCCCAGCTTAATAAAAAATGTTAAATACAAAGGAAACCATCTACGCGAATATGTGAAGTTCCCTGGAAATATTTGTAAATTAGCGTCAAATCAGGGACCACATGCACGATAAAGAGGTGACTCGTGACAATTTGGCCTAACTGCAGGAGTTGTTTTCTCTAGTCAGCCTGAGAACGGTGTGTAATGCAGACATGTATTAACCCCTTTAATCACAAAAGTAAAATTCATAGTAAACTACATAAAAACTGATTCACGAT
This sequence comes from Medauroidea extradentata, assembly GCA_003012365.1. Classification (NCBI taxonomy): domain Eukaryota; kingdom Metazoa; phylum Arthropoda; class Insecta; order Phasmatodea; family Phasmatidae; genus Medauroidea; species Medauroidea extradentata. The sequence continues at coordinate 153,495 of PNEQ01014821.1, forward strand.
TCGAGCTGTACTCAAGTGGAAACGACATCTGAAAGACATCTATATCTCACGATTGTTAAAAACGTCTTCTGTTTGCGAGAATGTTTTTTAAGTTGACAAAACTGAACGGCGAATAACATCCAGTACAGCACTCGCGCTTTACAAATCAAAGTGATAACTGGGCAGTGTAGTTTTTAAGTACAGGTTCCATCACAAAATTAGTTTTTTTTGCCACCATAAGTTCTAATTTACTTCCGATGGAATGGTTTATGAGTATTAAGAGGGGTATGTTTACAGAAGATTTTAAAAGTCATAAACTGCGGCGACACCGTACCGTGGATTATCATATCATAGCATAAGAATCATACGAAGCTGATAATAGTACTTTATATTTATTACTCTTACTGAGTACAATTGTGTTAGCTCATGAAGTTAGGCGATGTAGTCATGAATTTCCACACACACACACACACACACACACATATATATATATATATATATGTGTGTGTGTGTGTATGTGTGTGTATATATATATATATATATATATATATATATATGACTGTGTGTATGCGTGTGTGTGCCCGTGAGTGTGTGTGACAGGTTACTTTTCGACTAAGACATACAATTCTCACGGCCAAAATAATATAATACACATGTAAAGAATTTCTTTAATGCTCGCGCATCAAAGTCACCTGATAAGCAGGATTGAATATAAATTAAGAGTGTTGCTTCAACTCACACATTAAAAACACACGATGAGAATATTTGAATATAAGTATTTACTTTTATACTAGGGCATCAAAGTCACCTCGTAAATAATATTACGTAGTTGACATCCACATTTATTTTCCGACTTGGGTATCCATGTCACCTTTTATGTAGGTTTAAAAACCAGCACACACAGTTATTTTATACTTGGGAGTCAAAGTCACATGATAAGCAGAATTGAATGTACTTAAAAGAGTTCCTTTTCTACTCGGGCATCAAAGTCTCAAGTCACAAGAAATGAAAATTATTTTTTAATATTCATCCAAATGATCTGCAACCACTGTATAAAGATAACAGTATTCTCAGGACAAGGCCAGTGAAATTCCTTAATAACGTCGGTCCCAGTCCTAATCAGTCTGATTAATATCCTTAGTAGTGATATTATTAAATATTAATAAAGGGTTCTTACCAATGCTAAAAATAACGTTATTGTCCATAACTTCAATCAAGCAATGGTCACCGTAATTTTATTTAAAAAATGTTGTGCAAGAAAAAATTAATTATTCAATACTAATATGGGATACAAATCAACTTGGACACATTATTTTTTTTTTTCACGAAATTATTTTCTTGAAAAATATTTACATAAAACTAATTTCGCAAATGACGTATTTTAGTAAACATTTTTGTGTTTTAGTCACTTAGACATAAACTGATTGGAAAATTAATACGGGAACAAAAGTCGCAATTGCCCTTTTGGAATATTACCCACGGATATATATTTACAGTAATGCCTACAAATTAATGTGTTAGGTAAAAATATAATGTAACGACTTTTTGTTGTTGAAACCCGGTTCTATGCTTGCAGTGTATCAAATCTTGATTCTTAGATTGTGACCGATGAAGTTCTTTATGCTTATATTGTATTGAACGTTTGTATGCTAGTAAATATCAAAGACGCTGCTAACTATTCCAAGATCCCACGTTGTTGTTGTATTAATAAAGTTACCAGGCTCATTATAGTTCTTATTATTATAGGGCGGAACAGTATGAAATGACCAAGATAATTATATTCTCAGCAAAGCATTTCAAAGTGCGTAGTTAATATTTCATCGGTTTTTCAATATCCGATCAGAATATTGGGCGATTTGAGCAGTCGAAATCGTGTAGTGATGAAAAAATAGAAATATTTGTCAACTTAACCAATACAAAATTTATGCTGAGCCTGACTGTAGAAGTTGTCAAACAATTGACTAGTTTTTGCGTTATGCACGCTAGCACGGTCGTTAAGGGTCATTATTTTGTACCTTAATTTGCTTCCGATGTATTGAAGACTTGAGGTTGAAGGTTTCCTCAAGTCAATACAGAAAGTTATAATGTTGATAAGATAATTATTTTGCAGCAAAGTTATGTAGGTTATATATAGAAAAGTTGCTATATGGTTTTAACACACATTTAGTGAAGTTTATAACACTTTTTTCCTAACACTAAACTTTACAGTTTTCTAGTACTTATCGTAATACATATTTAATAAGTAATTGAGTTTAAACCGATAGCAATTTTGTTTTTACAGACGACCGATGTATAAGTTTGCAGAACACGTTCGATAAATTCTTCATTGTGCGAATGTTTTATGTTCTGAACTTTTTCAGAGCGTTCAGTTAAAATTATTTGAGTTACAATGGAATATAAAAAAACCCTCCAGGGTATAACATGGCTTTAAGCGTGAAAGCGCAAGCAACTGAACTGGCGTGCAGAATTTTGCTTGTTTAGAAAATATCAACAGTAAGTAATTTACGTATATGACGGAGTAGCTATTGATGGGCATATTGCAGGAAAGTTCAACGCAGGATTCTACACGAGTGAGAGATTTTGGTCAGCACTTAACATTGAGGTCTTCAGTGCTGGTGAGGGGTGACATGACGTGAGAATGGAGCAGCGCCGGAATGAAGGAGTGGGGGAAACGGGAGATCCCTGAGAAAACCCGCCGACCAGCGGCATCGTCCAACACGATTCCCACATGCGAAAATCCGGGGACCGAACCCAGATCACCTTGATGGGAGGCGAGAGGTCTGACCTCCTAGCCACCGTGGCCCCGATTCTACACGAGCTTCACATACATCCGCATATTGTATGTAGATAGGAGCAGGGATTATATCTCGCTGACAGTAAGTAATTAAGCCCTGTACATACTGTCCTTAATCTCTACTCGGTTCTTTACTTAATTATATTTGGTTTGACAACATAATCCTGTACCAAATATTTTGTGTTGGGTACACATTATCACTGTTCACTGATAAGGTTCCTACATAAAGAAGAAAAATAATTCTCTGATGTAAGTTGTTGTATTCCATAAATTATGCCTGTAAAATTCCCGGAAACTATTTCACATTAAAAACGCGCGTGTAGTTTCCGAATGAGTGAAACAATATTATAAAATTTAGGTTTTGAAAAAAACCTGACGACTGTATGTTTGGTAAGAAACAATAATTGTATTTTTATTTAAAACATATTGGCAACCATACTTGCGTACTCCGCATGCACTGTGGCCCAAACTGTGCATCGCGCATGCGCGTGAACATACACTACGATGAAAAACAGGACGGATTATATCTGTGAAATTAAGTACGGAATTCTGTCTGAAATCAGCGTAGCTGCCGCACACATTGTCGCAGGGCTGCTTGCACTCTATTAGTTACGGAATTTTGAAGTGAACTATGGACAGTGTGTGTCGGGCTTTAGAGATGGAATCAGAATTGAGAAAGGAAAGTGTTTATTCACTGTTCTATGGATCCATCTCAACATTAGCCTGGAGTGTTTCCTGAGAACCGATGTTTGAACGGTCGTATTGCGAAACGAACCCTAGCCCTTCGGCATGTGAGTCCACTGCCCTATCTCGTTATGTTTGTAAAGTTATCTGAAGAGGTAACATTTTGTTCTTTTAAATAATGTCTCAAAACATTGGGGGAAAGTGCGGTAAATATCTCCGCGGATATTTTAAAATTAGATTTTAAACAAAATTATTCAAAACATATATATTCTTACATACAACGTTTTAAACGTACTGACAATTATAAAATAATTTAATCTGTGAAAATACCTATAAGATTTAAAACGAAAACGTGGGGCACATGCAACAGATAATTGATGGAGGAATAGTTCACCTAAGTCACAAACAATTTAATTGCACTGCAAATAATGTGAACCGTTGTGTGAGTTATCTGAACGACTGCTACTCTCTACACCTTTTACCTGAGGTGGAGCTAGAAAGGGGGAGGGGGGCAGACTGCCCTGGGCGCCGGGTTGGAGGGAGCGATGGTGGTGCCGAAAATTTTTACTTGGGAATGAAATGTGAATGAGTGTAAAACATATACAATATCCACCATTATTTAGACTTTAACTAGTTTTGTATTTTTGTATTTTATTAACCTTGAACACCATAAAATGTTATAAATACGGTTTTTATAATTAGCATGCAAACTTAAAACACTGCTAATGGTAACTAGCAAGTACAGGTTGCTTGTATTTCTACTAATATTTTATACTGTAAACCAACGTGTGCAAGAAACGTTTATTACTGCTGGGTTTATTGGACTGAAGGTAAAAAGTGGAGGGAAGGAAGGAGGGGGGCAAATCACAATTATTGCCCCGGGCGAAGGTAAAGTCTAGATGCGTCTCTGCTCCTTAATATTATGTTTCATGCTCCCTACTTTTTTCATTTATATCGTACAAGTATTCTCATACGAGAAATTATTTTATACTTCTTAGTCCGTCCTTAAAATCATGGCATGTTAAATATTTTTATTTAAATAATTATTTAATGCTTTTTAGTCTTTTTGTGCGTGTAATTTTGCTATCGGTTTTAAACAAACAAAATTTGTAATAAACTAACAAACAAACACGGATAAGAAACAAGTAAATATTGCATTGTCATATAGTTCTGAGCTATGTTTAAATAATTAAGTATATCGGGAACATATTTTAAAATCGATTGCAAATTTGTGTACCGAACAGACAAACCAACAGACATACAAGTAAGCAAGTTATAAAAACGTTATAAAAAATAACGTGTCATAAATTATTTTTATCTTCAAACTGGCGTATTTTCAAATGCCTCGCTACCGCTACACAGTTCGCGCTTGACGCTCCCGTGTAAGTCTAGCAGGTATCGCGATCAAGCGGACAAGGAAGGAACTAACAGCTGCTGCATGTCCCCCTCTTGCCCGGAGCTTGTATCGCCTAGCTTGTGATGGCATTTCCGCTCTCCAAGGTAAGGCCGGGTCTCAAATAAAGAGTATGTTCACTCTCACTCTACACCTCACTTTCGCCTACTCTGGTTCCCTCTTCAATTAAACTGAGACAGCCACCCTCGAATGCACCCTTAAAGCACTGCAACCTAGCGTGATAAAAAAAAAGCTGATTAGATAAAAGAGTGCAGAAAACTCACAGTAAATGTTTTCCACGTTTTCCAGTTACACTTTTAGGTTATGGTTAGAATTTGAAGAAAAACAAATATGTCTTTCCGCAGAGTGGGCGAGAGGGAGCATCATCGTTTACTCTCGCTCATTCTTCCTTTCGCACACTCTCCCTTGAATTTGGGACAGCAGAGAGTACACTCTGTGACGCCAAGAGGGTGCGAGAAAGTGCTCTCTGGGCTATTTGAGACACAGCCTTAAGCCTTAGTGAATGCTCGCCACACAGTCTGTTTAACCGTAACATACACAATGTGGCACGTTCTTTTCGAATATACCGGCTGTAACAAAATCCACTGCTCAGACTCCGAGGTACAATAGACTATATATATATATATATATATATATATATATATATATATATATATATATATATATATATAAATGAAAGGTGACTGATTGACTGACTGACTGACTGACTGACATATCAAACTGCAGCCCAAACCACTGGACCTAGAATCGTGAAATTTTTTGTGGGGGTTCCCTTCAGGTCGTAGGCGAGCACTAAGAAGGGATTTTTC
>PNEQ01014822.1:0-41103 GCA_003012365.1 Medauroidea extradentata
GATTTCAGACGCTGAGAATTAAAAACACCTAGTAAATGACCATGAATAAGATTTGCAGATGTGAACATCAAACATTGAAACACGCTGAAAAATTATTTTCACAAAAAAAAAAAAACATTAGCTCTTGCAAAATCTACAACTCTGTGTACACAGAGGGAAAGGTTTTGTTAAGTTAAATAAAACGTGATGGGTAGAGACTGGAAAATTTCGTGAGTTCACTGACCTGTAAGCTAGCCTCTGAGAATATCTGTGCACTCTAGTTCATTGGCTGTTCGCTGACACAGTTAGTCGGTCTACATTCAGTGGCTTCTTTATTATTCGTTGTGGTCCCGCCAGGAGGTGCTAACTGAATCAAGGGTCAACTGGGAAAGTGACACTACCTCACAGGCCGTTTTCTATTTCAGTGCAATGTGCCCTTGATCACTTCCGCTTGAGCCCTGTGCCTTTGTTCCCTTCATGAAGTATGCTGCACTTTATGAATTCGGACGTAGGGCACGAGAAGGGTCTGTGGTTTGTCCCCTTAGTTCGAGGGGACATTATTGGGTGCATATGAGCCCTTGCTGTGAATTCAAACAGCGGCGTGTGTGACGTCACTTCCGCGATGCATTTTTCAAGTGCTTGAAGCATGGTAAGGGTCCTTAGACGGCCAATTCGAACACGGCCACAGTTGTTTGAATTCTAGCCTGTACCCATTGTAAAACGCGAATTTTTCAGGTCTTTAGTGATTGGCCAAACCAAATAATTTTTAGGAATACTTTGTCGAAATAAATATATTTGTATCTGGAACAAAATTACTTCGTTGTTTAAATTTTTTTGCACAACTTAAATATTTCATCAGTACTACTAAGTACCGTAGTGGGGGTGTCTGGACATGTGGGGTAGCAAAAATTATTTTTCGCATGTACGGTAGCCCCGAATAAAAGAAAATAACTGGCGAAGAATTTTCAGTTAAAAATATCCACATTGCATTTAATTAACATTAATTCACAGTTCACAATTGAAGACCTCGGGAGTAAATAATTATAACCCACATTGTAAGACAGCCGAGGAAAAAAAAATACATCCGTAAATTTAAAAGAAATACTTATTTACAAAATACGTAGGTAGTTTACTTTAAACCACATAATAAACGATAAATTTATGTAACGAATTTGACCAGATATGACATACTTTATTACGCCTCAGCTGTAAAGTACATGAATGATGGTTATCATTAGGACCATGAACATTTCGCGAAAATAATTTTTTCCTCAGTTTGTTTCAGTGTCTTACCTCCACATCTGCAGCTGTGCTTCATGGTTATTGGCAGCGTGTGTGTATGTGAAGTGACGTATCTTATTAGACTGCGCCAACCACAGTATGTTAACTGCGACACTGCTCGCATGTTATACAGGTAGAACCACAAGATATCGCTGCTATAGAACCATATTGTTCTAACTCAATTTTTTTTTTATTTTAAAGATTTGTGGCTAGTCTATACTAACTCAATTCAGTTTACAATACAGTACAGAGGAAATAGAAATATTCAACTGAGAAGGTATAGAACCAACATGTTCTACTTTTTGTTCCATCTCCATTGCAAAGGTATACATTCACTGTTATTTATTCTATTAATTTAGCATTATAGTATTTGAAACTTTGGAAACAGGGTCCCAATACGATATTACATGAACACTATTTATAGCGTGCGTTAATATTTTAACTGCGAAATAAAACATATTTTCCGCAAACTTGTAATGGCTCTCTTGTAAAATTTCTAAATATGGAGTTAGAACAACATGGTTCTATAGCAGCGACACGTGAGAATTAAACATCCAATCACTGACCAGGAATCAGAACTGCAGATGTGCACATAAGACACTGAAACAAGCTGGGGCAAAATTCTTTTCGCGATAAGTTCGTGGCCATACTCATAATTATTTACTCTAGATGTTTTAAACTATAGAACATATAAATAGTATAAAAGTGTCCCAAAGCTACCACTCGTGTCCCAAGTCTCCTATGCTTACGGTATTTATTTAGGCGGTTTATGAATTTTTGCGCACAATCATACCAAATAAATAATTGATTGCGTTAAGAATCGAACCCGGAACCTCTTTCATTGAGAATTATTCACGGCCAAGATTGAACGTAGGCGACTGCCGCACGATAATAGATATATGGCTCGTAAAATACGTGACATTTACGCAGACGTATATTAACAAATTTTACGTCTTTAATTATTGTTTTCTGTAGAAATTGTTCTACCGGGATTGTGTGTACCTTGATAAGGCATCATTAAATATAAATAGCTATAATGCTGGCTATTAAAGAAATGTCAAAATACTCTCGAAGAGAGATTTCAAACTACGTCGTGCACAAAAACGTAAAGGTTTGGTTGGCGCAACAAAGCGTTCAGTTGCGTACTTCTAAACGAAATATTGGCTGCCAAATATTTTATTGTCAGCTCTATGGGGGGAAAAAAATACTACTTCGTTTGTTGGGCCGACAAACTCAGGTGTATTGTTTCTGGTAACAACACAGTTTGGTTATTAGTAGAAAATGCATTCTGTATAGTTTCGTATCAATCGGTATATTAAGAGAGAGGAGAGGGATTTTGGTCAGGGCTTAACATCTAGGTCTTCAACGCTGGTGAGGGGTGACATGAGGTGAGCGTGGAGAGGCACCGGAATGAAAGGGCGGGGGAAGCGGGAGATCCCCGAAAAAAAAAACCGCCGACCAACGGCATCGTCCGGCATGATTCCCACATGCGATACGGGAACTGGCCCCGCCGGGAAACGAACCCGGGTCGCCTTGGTGAGAGGCGAGAGGTCTGACCCCCTCGACCCTACGGCCTCCTATCAAGATACTAAATTTCTAGAGTAAATAAGCGACAACATCTCTTTAAACGTGTTTGCTGTTCACGTACCAGTGCATTGGAGGGTGAGTAAAATATGATCTTTGAAAGAACTGTGCAATGGGAGTGCATGACTGGATTTATTTGCTTGGACATATTCCATTGCGAAATAAATGACTGTCAAAAAAAATTTTCGCAATGGAGTATGTCCAAGCAAATAAATCCAGCTAGTAAAATAGTTCAATAAGAAACATGCGTTTATAGCATAGGGCATAGCACAACTCCATATAGTATGACACGTGATGCGAGTAGAACTGTGTCTATCTAACCACTTTCACACTTCCGAGCCTCGAACGTATGAAATAACGTTTACCAAGGTTGTTACCCACCGTGTAGACCTCGAAGACGCAAAACGTCCAGCCAGTATACACTTGCAAACACAACGTACAATTTTCAAGAGAAAAAAATCCTTGTGTTGTCTCCGCTAAACGTTGTCAGTAAAAGTGAGCGGTGTGTAATGGATAGTTTTATTGGTTTGCTTTAGTCATTACGCGTCCAGCAAGTCTGTCATTGCCAACAACTTGCCGTGAGGGCTAGACAGGTTTTTGTTGGCAGTTTTCTCACTTATCATTATGCTAGTGTTGGTAAGTGTTCTAGCCTTGTAAGTCAAGTACTACTAGTTCTCTGAATACAGGGATAGTTGACGGTGTGGGGCCACGCTAGGTTATACGCTGAAATGACATGGTAACAACATATGCTACATATGTCAACTATTTTCTGAATCTTCCAGGTTTCCCAGGTTATATAGAATTTTTTACCTGACCGGTGCTATAGAGTTCAGTTTATGTGACAATTATTTTTTTTACTTACAAATACGCGTTCATACACACACACACACACATATATATATATATATATATATATATATATATATATATATATATATATATATACACACATACATATACATACGTAACATACATGCATGCATACATACATACATACATACATACACACATACATACACATATACATACATACATACAATAAGGCCAATGATTTGCAAGCCAGGTTTTTTTTAAACAATAACGTGTAACGTTTACATTAATAATTACTCCTGCAATTGTTATATATTCTTGTGTACACAAATAAAGTGAATACCATTTCCTTACATTACGCCATTTTTCTTAGAAATCCTGATATTCTCGCAGTGTAAAAACGTCGTCAGAAATGTTCACTACATCACTGCCTGCCTGTTTGTATTCATCTTATTAAAACAGTTTGCTACAAGTCGGTTACGTAATACTTTTAAAAATTCCATGTTTCCGGGAAAAATTTCCTTATAATTCCATGCTTTCCTATAACCTCTAAATTCCCCCAGCAGTTCCATGTTTTCCATATTTTCGTATATGGCCACCAGTGGTTTAAGTGATGAGCTAGACATTAGTAAACCTCTTTGTATATTATACCTGCTGTACGTGCTCACATTTGAGATTTAAAAAATGTTCTAACCAAAGTAGTACAAGTTCAGAAGCTGGCATCGTTACATACAGCTCTCATCGTAGGTTCGTAATGTCAAGAAATTAGTTTTCAAGAAATCTCGTTTAAACAAATACATATTCTTTATGAAATATTTTGAGCAATTATATCATAACCACAAATAACATTGCCAAATCTCATGCTGAATACTTTATATCTGTATTTTTCGGGGGAAAAAACTGATACGAGAATTTTTATTTATTTATTTTTTTTTTTCAAAATTTCTGTACATACTACTTTTTGCCTGAAATAATTATATTCATAGTTGTTTATAAGTAATTTCGTTTATAGCATTGCTTCTAAATTTAAACTCCCATGACAGCAAGCAGAGCCCATGTTATAGAACTAATTAGAATTTTTCATTTCTTCTTCATTCAAGGTTGATAGAAATTAATTTGCAGCTTTACTAAATCCCCTAACTTCTGCAATAATGCAACAATTAAGGATTTTATATTTGTACGAAATGGGCTAGCTTTGTAGATGTTACTTAGCAGTAGGCTATATTTTCCTCTTACAAAAACAATTTAGCTCAGCCCCATTTCCCATAATGGCATTTCAAAGTCAAACTTTGAACATATTTTTACTTCATTAATCTCAGAAAACTAACGAACAAAATAATAGAAATAATTCACAGTGAAACTACACGTATATAAAAATTCATGTAACTTTTTTTTGTATTTTAAATAAAACTCAGAAATTTAAACATTTTTTAAAAATACAAAAGTATTTTGTAGTTGGTATTAATACGCTTCGAGCCGTAGTGTGTACTTTCATTGTGAATTATTTCGTTTCATTATGTTAATTGGTTTTCGAGGGGTGTATGAAGTAAAACAATGCAAATTTTGACTTTGATACGCCACTATGGGAAAACTGGTTAAGCTAGGCCTACATTATGATTTTTCTCAATTTGAACGCACTTAACATTAAAAAAGTTTGACTGTAGGGATCTCTAAATTTTTAATGGAAATCATGTAATGCGTATCATTAATAAGTAGAAATAAATAATTACACTCAGCATCATAAATTGTAATGCTTCTATAAATGTGCCTTTCCAGCAACTACCTTGGTAATTCACTTTTGGTCCAAATGGGAGAATTTTATGCGCTGCAAATGGTGCTTTACCGTAATATCTGGGTAGCTGAAGTGAGCGTACACAATGTATCAAGGAAGGTGTGCCAACGCCCGGAAGGGAGCGCACACCTGTATTTTTTTGCGAATATATGCCACCTCCCTGCAACTCCTCTTCAAAGCTCTCACAGACGTGGCTTTCCCGGCCTCGAGTGCTGAGCAAACAACCATGCACTCGGCGAGCTGACAGACGGAGAAGATGATGCTGCACGCCAGCTACAGCTGCATGGGCGTCGCTCTACTTTGTCGAGTGGAGTTCCGTCATACACGACACATCTTCCAGCCTGTTTCTAGACCGAGTGTGGATCCGTCACGACATGGCCTACCTCTCTAGCCGTTCGGAATGTCGTGAGCTCCATCCTGGCCGAGTGCAGTGGAGGTTGGTTCCCCCTCGAGCAGTAGACAAGCTCTTAGTTTAGTCTCAAGTCGACAAACTTACGTGGTGTACCAGACTTTCACCCTTAACTCATGCTGTTAGTGCGTCTAGAGTCGTTTCATAAAGATCACGACGGTATAGGATAAGTAAGCCAAAGTTTCAGCCTTCGACTGGCGTATGGACGGCGTTCCAACGTGTCACGCGTACACCGAAAAAAATACTTATTACTCACCGCAAAATATTTTGTCATAATTGACCTTACCAAAATTTTTTGTAGTGACCAGAAACATTTTTTGCTGTCCCCAATAAAGTTTTGCAGTCATTACAAAAAAATTTTGTAACCACTACAAAATTATTTTGTGAGATCCATATCGACAAAACATTTTGTAGCCACCTCAAAGCCGTTTTTTTTGTGTATTCTTTTTTTTACGTGAAACAGCTTAACTTTTTCATATTATGTTTAACTACGAAAAGAGCACACACTTGAAACTATGCTTCTATGTTTTCAAAAATTCATCACGCTTGATGGAAATATGATTTTCGGGCCTCTCAAAATGGCTAAAAACAGTTTTCTTAGTTTGCTGCAACTCCGAAATTATTACCTGAATTCGTAAAGTGCAAAGCGAGAGGCATGCGTTGGCCTTTACTACATACTATCCAAAAATAAAATGTTGTCACCGCTTAAGTCTCGTAGGAAAGAGACTACATGGAAAACCTTGCACGCCAGTTTGGCGCGCTGCGAATAGAGGCGATATGCTTCTCGTCAAGTGTGGGACACTGGCTCTTATCGCTACGCCGTTCCCACGCCTCAAAGGTGGAATTTGGACATCGGCGAAGACTAGGCTGCGTCTGTGAGTGTGGAGCAGAAAATCAACGGGATGGTAAAGTTTACGCTGACTGGCTTGTGTAATACATTATTGTCTCTCCGCGCAAGCCACTTAGTTGACGTGGAGTGCTTTACTGCTATCCCTTTTCCTATGGGACTTGAAGAGGTGACCAAATTATTTTTATTGTGGGAAGAATAGCTCAAAGTCTAAAGTTTAATTTTATTGTTGGGTTTTTTTAATGCGGTTGTTTTATATATATATATATATATATATATATATATATATATATATATATATATATATACACACACACACAATTACGGCAGTCTAAAATAGCAAGTTTTGGCCATTTGAGATACCCGAATATTAAATTTCTGATAAACGTGCCGAATTGTTAAAACTATGGCGACATAGTTTGAAGTGTGCGTTCTAATCGTAGTCATATAAATATAATTTGCGTTAAATGGTTTCTTAAAAATAAAATAATAGTCGTACCTTGCTTTAACGGATTTGAAGCGCGGGTAGGGAGACAGACCCCTTATGATGTTCGAAATAGTCAAGTTCACGCGTGATCGAATGATCGCCGGACACCATCTCGATCAATCCTCGCTGCTATTGAACCGGGCAAGCGGAGGTTACCAAACAAAAGTCGTCATTTGACGCGCAAACAAATGTAAATAGTACACGTAACCAAAACTACAACGAAGTGAAACTGAATGAAACGTTTTGAAAATGTCTAACAAACAAGCATTATATTTAAATTTAAATATAATAACGTGTGAACAATGTAATACGGACCCAGCATTTACCAATTTTTTAACAGGTATAAAATATGTCTTTATTATTGGACTCCGGCCGGCCATCTTTAAACCCTGATAAGGTTAATTGTACTACAGGTTAGAATAAAATGTGTTTTCTTATGGGAGAGTTTGGCACAGGAAATATTTCTGCCGCTAGTTTTGCTGCTATCGCTAAGGGATCATAAAAATATGAAGCTGTAGTAAAATTTAACTTAAATAGGCTTGGAAGTGACAGAAGTCATTTAACTTAAATTTAAAGGGAAAATAAACCAACTTTACGTTTTAAATTATCAACATTAATTAAGCTAAAATTCAGTAAAGCTCTGAGATTGGTCAGTTTCTACCTCATGCCGATACCAGCGCTCAAGCGGCAGAAACTTTCCCCGTGCCAAACCATTAACACTGATCTTTCCAACCTGCAGTAGGATTAAACTTTACCCCGAACAGCATTACAGGCGTTCATTAATATACTGTTGATCGACAAAACCTAGTCATGTGACTTGTGATAACCTACTCTACTCCAGCCTGTGTGCTTACGATACACCTTAGGAGGGTGGACACCGTAGTGATGTGCTACATTGCTAGAGTTGGCCAGGTTTTCTTGGTCACGTGACTGACGGCTCTACCACTAGACTAGAAAATGTCTGTTGGGTCGTTTGCAGAGTGTGTGAAGTGCCATATAAATAATATTTATAATTGTTAATGCAACACAAATTATTTTAATGTCTAACTTTTAAGATTGTTTCCTGACTCTACTCCTGGCAAATACTGAAAATTTCCTCCAGTAACGTAAATAGTTATAGGCCCGAAAAATTCGCATTTTATTTTAATGAATTGGTTGTTAGTTCATGTCATTTTCGCAAGCGGCTCTGGACTTATCTGACACCTGAAGGCTCCTGGTCAATAAAAAAGAATCATTGTATCAGCGACAGCAAGAATGAGGCTGCTGTCTGCCTGAGTGCATGGATATTCTTGGAGGCTAGCATGAAAGTTGGTGAACCAGCAAATTTCTCCGGTCTCTAGCAATAGTATGATCCTTACATATTCTTTGTACTGTGAACAGCTAGGACGTCTCTAGTTATGTTTAGACCTACTGTACAGGTGTCCACAAACGTCCGTATAAATAGCACAGCGAGCAAATTCTGGACTAAATTTGAGTCGTAAATATTAGTGGCAAAAATTTTGTACTACATTTCACGTTATCAATATGGTAACACTGCACGCAGAACGTCCGCTCTTGTACGCCACGTCCAGATATTTTATCATGCATGTTATTTCGAATAAATATGGAGTCATGTGTGAACTGCTTTGCTTCCATTATGTACCGATAATAACAGTAGTATCAGCGTACATGATCAACCGACCCTTCCAGGAATCGAAACCGGATCATTTTGATGGGAGGCGAGTACTCTTGCCACTAAGAAAAAAAAAAAAAAGAAACTTAACGGTAATCTGTGTCCTGCCGACGTGCGAAACGTTAAAACCATCGATATGGTCTCTGATTCATGAGAACCATAAATCAAAGCTGACAGGGATAACTTCTCCTAATCCAACTATGACGACTCTTTCTCGCCGTGGAGAGACTTGAAGCCCAGGGGAAGGGGGTGAGCCCTCTCTCGCCGTCGGGGCGAGCGCCCTAGAAAATCTCACCGGTCCGCTCAAGCCTCATTGCTAAGGGGCAGGGGGGCAGAGAAGATATGACTTGGAGAAAGGGAAGAGGGGCAGCCGGGGGAAGGTCAAAGGCCCACGGACAAGCAGCGCCAATCAGGAGGTATGTAGGCGAGCCGGGTATTCTGAATGTGTGCAGCGAGGCGGGTTGTTGTTATTATGGGGTCGCCCGGGCAATCACCGCTCCAGACCTTGTACGAGGGGGAGGGGGGTATTCTCCCGCTACGAGAGATGATCCAGACAGATGAGCTGGAAACTGCGCGGGGTTATCGACGGCTATTAAGAAGCCGTATCGATCCACAGTGGCTGTCTCGGGAGGGGGGAGGGGGACAAAACACGAGGCCCGACTAGAAAACACCTGTTTCGCCCGTGCGGGCAATGAGTGAGTTTTTTTTTTAGTTGCCCCTAGAGATTACGAGCGAGAAAATGTTCCGGGCACGTGATCGCGAGCAACCATGTATTAGTCGGCAGCTACGCTGATCAAGAGTCAGGTGAACAGGTTATATATAGTCCGTTTCTTACAACTTCAGTAAAGTGATCATCGAACGATTCCTGCAAAGAGTTAGCATTGTGAAGTGAACCTTTACTATGGACGTACGCTATAGCGAGCGAATGTTGACAAGTTGCAAAATAAACACAATTAAAAAAATTAATTAATTAGTGTCGATATTGCTCTATTTTTGTTTTTTTATCCTACACGCACAAAAAAATCCTGGGGGAAAATCCTAATAGATTTACAAACATGGTTCATGTAACATTACAAAGATTATATACATATAGTAAAATTACAATGCATGTGATTGTATTTGTACACGTATTGGTAAATATTGGAATTTAAATTATTTATTTTTATTACGGACTTTTTTATGTAATAACAGTGAAACAAAGAATTTTTTTATGTAAAACAATTTATTTTTCAAAGCCCACAATAAGCATTCGGGCCGAATTTATAGCCTGCCTGCTTTTTTTAAATTAATGTTTTATCAATAGACATTCTGTGTTTTATACCATATTTGTACACTTGTTGGCTTGATTTCAGCTAATTACATATCAGGGACTGTGACTTGTCTACAACTTAAACTACTACATATCTTTTATCTTTATGTTTCACTAGACAGAAACCCTTCAAGCCCTTGTAGGCCCACACACGTGTAAGAATGCCAGAGTCTACAGCGAGGTCATCAGAGACGGTGATACACAACTTGGGACAATGACAGGAACTGGAAGAGGAGTCGGCCATGGCCTTGGATAAAGAACCACCCCAGCATTCGCCTGGGGCGATTTCAGGAAACCATGGGACACTTAAATCAGAATGTTCGAAGCCGGGGATCGAGCACAGGTCATCCCGAATACGAGTCCAATATGTTACCGTTGTGCCATCTCACTCGGTCCGAAACTCTCCTAACTTTAGAAACAAATTATTTTACGAAAATCATTATAATTAAACAATACTTTGTTAAAGTATCAAACAATGGATTTAAATTTTTTACAAAAATATTTTCATAGTGTAATTAATGCTACTGATATGCGAATTCCAAGCTGTCTCCCAGTTTAATTGACTTTAAATGCGGCGTCAAACTCGTGGAGACTTGAACGCAAGGGTAGGAAGCGGAGACTTGAACGCAAGGGTAGGAAGCGGAGACTTGAACGCAAGTGTGGGAAGCGAAGAATTGAACACTAGTGTAGGAAGCGGAGTAGCGGAGACTTGAACGCAAGGGTAGGAAGCGGAGACTTGAACGCAAGGGTAGGAAGCGGAGACTTGAACGCAAGGGTAGGAAGCGGAGACTTGAACGCAAGTGTGGGAAGCGAAGACTTGAACACTAGTGTAGGAAGCGGAGTAGCGGAGACTTGAACGCAAGGGTAGGAAGCGGAGTAGCGGAGACTTGAACGCAAGGGTAGGAAGCGAAGACTGGAACACAAGAGTAGGAAGCGGAGACTTGAACGCAAGGGTAGGAAGCGGAGACTTGAACGCAAGAGTAGGAAGCGGAGACTTGAACGCAACAGTAGGAAGCGGAGACTTGAACGCAAGAGTAGGAAGAGGAGATACTTGAACGCAAGAGTAGGAAGCGGAGACTTGAACACTAGTAAAGGAAGGGGAGTAGAGGAGACTTGAACGCAGGGGTACGAAGTCCGGAAGTTCGTGGGAAGAACTTAAGGTAGCTCCCTAGGTATCAGAACTGGGTCAAAACTGGCCGACTAGCAGACTACGCGAACAAAACTTTTTGACTATGACAAGCCCTTATGCAAAAACTATGACGGATAAAAAAGTTTCTATAGTAGCGAAATTTAGTTACAATTTATGCTTAAAAAAAATATTCGGTGGAAGTATAAAATAAAAGCACAATGATGACAATCGCTGTCTACCGAGCCCTGAACGCCCACGCACGCCAGTCGCCCCGGGGAGCGAGTTCTCCACGCATGACGCGAAGGTGCGCGCGGTCGAAAACTAACGGGAAGTGACGAGGGCTAGCCGGCGACTGCTTGCGGTCAGTTAATGACCGGTTACAGCCTAGAGCCGCACCAGTTGACCTTGAACCACTGCTCCCGCTTCCTCCATAATCTCTGCTGCAGCACAACTTGCTATCGCAGGGCCGGGCCTAGTATTACACGCCCCCGGAGAAACATTGAATACCTGTTTCGCAACGTCCGTACGAGGGACAGTAATCGATCATATTATCCCGGTTCGGGCTGGGATCGGCAAGGCTGGTGTCGACCAGTTTTATCGACTTGCAGCTGTTTTGCGAGATCGATACCTGGGAGTGCGCCAGCTCTAAGGGCTATTATTACAAAAAAAAAATCTTGCTTTATCGCTTTTACGCGCTATCGCCTCTTCGGCGAATCACCTGAACGTAACTTGAGGCCCGCGGTGATCAAGAGGTTAGAACTCTCGTCTCCCACCAAGGCGATCCGGGTTCGATTCCCGACGTGGTCGTTCCCCGGATTTCCGCATGTGAGAATCATGCCAGACGATGCGGCTGGTTGGCGGACCTTCTCGGGAATCTCCGGTTTCACAACGCTCATTCATTCCAGCTCCACTTCATACTCATCTCATGTCACCCCTCACCTGCCCTAAAGACTTAGTTGTTAAGTGCTGACCAAAATATCTTCACTTACTGAACGAAACATAAAAAAAAAAAAAAAGTGTTACAGACAAATAAACGCTGAAAACTCCAATTGAAATATAAAAACTATAATAACAACAATTCTGAACCATAATATTTGGCACACTATTAGCAAACATTTACCCAGAATGACACATTTGCTATGTGATCTCTTGCACCGCAATAAATGTACGTCATGTCGGGCGTCAGAGACGGTTAATCAGAAATGAGTTATTCAAGAAAACGTTTTGCTCATAATGTTAACAAAAACTATTTCTCCAGGATTGCTATTTTATGATTTTTTTTATCAGTTGGGTTTTAGAACCCTACATTGTTAAACTGATGCTTTTAGCGCTTAACTCTGAGCAGTAACCCTTTGTTTTTGTGTAATTGCTGAATATTCAAAACGGGCTCAATTCCTTCCAGGATGTGCCAAATAAGTCAAAGGCACAAACTTAAGTTGTTTGAATTCTACCGCGTATTCAAAACAAAAACGCGAATTTTTTAGGTCCCTATACCTACATCAAATTTAACAGCTAAAACCGATTTTGAAAACACACTTTTAAGCCCCTGTTACATTCCGAAATTGAGACATGAGTTGGAAACTCGTATTCGTACTTGGAGCGATTGTTCAGTACCATTCGCAAACGGTTACCACGTAGGTACGAAGAGTCGTTTGTGATGAAAACTTTTTTTCTGCTGACACTCTTCACAGCGTGTCGTAACCTACCCTGGGTGGACGTTTTTGGGGTGTTGGAGGCCTAGAAGAGCGGAATCTATAAGGGCGACACAGCGCGCGCATCAAGCCTCACCCTAGCCTCTAGTCGCAAGTCACTGAACTGGTGTGAAGTCTTCTAGCCGATGTGTTGCCTGTAAGGTTGAAAACCCACCCCTCCACCCCCCGGTGGGTGCTCCGTCGAAAAGAGTACCCTGTGCGTTCTTGTAGTACCCTAACGGTCAGGCTGGAAAACTCACAAGTTCCATGAAAAGTAGGTAGTACTACGGGCGACCAGGTAGCCCCATGGTGAGGTTTTCTCTCATGTCTGGTCTGGGTTGATCTCGTAGTGGAGGCGGTTGCCCGGATGTTGGGCAGGTCTGGAGAGGACCCTTCCTCTGAGAAAGGTCGATGAGTTGGCTGCAAAAGTGCCCGGTAGTAGACCTGGAAAGTCTGTAAGGGATTAGATAGTCCCCCGACTCAAACCAAGAGGCGGCTGAGCTGAGGATCTCAGTCGGGGGGCCGAATTGTGGGCGAGATCCTGGGAAGGGTGGCCCTAGGCTCTCTCGCTAGCTGATACTGTTCTCGTTTGGAAGGTGTATGGAGGCGCAGATTAGTGTGCCGTCTAAGGGTTCGGCGGTCCCAACTAACTGTTAGCTTAAGTCCATTGCGTGGTAGAGCGTGATCTCTCCCCTCGCCCATGGGGGCCGGGCGCCGGGATGGCCTTGTGCTAAGAGGCACCGTGAACAAAGAAAGCCACGAGTTATCGTAAGTAAATGGATATGTATCCAGTGGTGGTAGTATAAAGGCCATTTCACACGACCAAATATTTACTGAATTCAATTTCTTGAATACAATTTACTGAATAGCACGACTATTCAAGAAATTTGATTCAATAAACATTGAGGGCACCACTTGAAAAGTTAGCACATAATTTATAAACAAATTAAACACAAAATAAAAAATGTAGCGTTTTTATAATTATCTACTAACCCTGCATGACACAATTATTTCAGCCAATGCAAAATTTCTTATTATTTTTGTATTAATTAAAATAAATAATGCTCTTTTAGTTATTTTACATATTGTATATTTCGCATACAGAAAACAATACATTTATTTTCTATTCTTAGAAATTTTGATTCAAAAAATTTTCAAAAATGTTCGAAACGAAAATTTTTGGCGAAATACATGACAATGAATAAATTGAAAGACAAAATGGCCGCGGTTATGACGTCAGCTTGGAGTCACATTGACATTCAAAAAATGGAATGCAATAAATTTGAAAGAAAATTGAAGCAAAATTTGATTGTGTGAAAGGATCTTGATTTCAGTATGTAATATATAATAATAGGCGTATTGCCCACGCATAGACTCTTAAAAAAATTCTGCGCCGAGAGTTTCATGCCTAAAAAAAGTCACGAAAAGTCTCATGTTCGCCATTTTCGGCTGCAAGAAAATTATCTTCGAAGATTACTGCAGGACGTGAAATGGGTAATCACGCGTTTAACGATCTTCGAATTCAATTCCTAAGCAGAGCCGTCCATGGAAGTTGAGCAATTTACGAAAAAACGCCTTTCGGCCAAAACTCACCTCCACTCGGGGACCTGGACAGACGTTTGCACAGAGACACCTGACTTAACGTCAAGACAAACCTCCTTGAACTACCAACAACAAAGGGAAAATAAAAACATCTCAGATGCATTCAGTGGTATTTTTAACTCCCGTTATTCACATGATGAACTACATTGTCTGCTAAAAATACGAAGTACAATGGGAATCCTTAGCTAAGTGACAGTTTTTACAGGGTTATTCTTTGTCGCGTATTCGGGAAGCGACAGCAGTTAACGGGACTCCTGCCCACGGCGGGCGAGAGAATCAGATCGCGACTGGCAGTTTAATTACTAGTCTAGGCGAGAAAAAAAACTTTGTCGCTTCGCGAACCTCTTTACACGATCTTCCGGAGAGTTGTCGTAACGGGTTATAGATTGGAGACATGTAAAAACCTGTCATGCGAAAAACTGAACATTTCTTACTCGCCTCTCGGCATGCTGATAGAGGATTCTTAAAAAATTGCGTTTCAATATTTTGGAGGAACAATCTTTACTTCTAGAGAAACAACAAATGTTACATGGACATATGTTTTCAATTCGAATGTACAACTACACAGAAAAAAAGTTAAGTAAAGTTTTGGCCATTATTGTAAAAGACAACATCACTGAGAACCAGGATTTCCGAGGCAATAGCTATTACCACGCAATTAACATGTTAACATGTCCCGTTTTTGGGCGCCTTAGTCAAGGCTGTGTCGCCACAATTTTGACGCGTCTTAATTCATCGGTGGTCGCATTTTGTCGTTTGACGTCTTACCAACGTCACGTTCAAGTTAAGACGGGCCAAAACAGATCTGTAATCGACCTGCAGGAATGTATGACGGCCTACAAGTGTGCATTTTACTGCATCTAAAAACGGGGGTGGGAGGCTCACATTTATGTTGCACCGGGCCTCACATTCTCATAAAGTAGTCCTGCTGCGATGCCACTATGCTGCTTCGAGATAAAGTGACCACTATGCTACTTGACCAAACATTTAAGTAGTCATAATGAAGATATTGTAATGAAATAAATGTACTCAGCAATATCCTGTGTGAGAGAAATAAATGGGAACTGTTGATCTTATTCACTTCTTTTTACGAAGGTGATGAGGAGTGATTAATGCAGTAAGTGGGACAAACTTTATCTCGCTAATGATACATGTTGCGAATGGTATGTATTTGATCACAATTACTTTTGTACGTAACTTTGTAGTGAACTTCATATGAATACTTTGTACAGATTGTCAGTGCTTACATGTTATCACAGCATTCGTTTATACATTCAGTCTTTTCAGAGATATCGTTAAAGGCAAAATTATTCCTGTAACTTCCGAGTAAGTGTGAGACTTTGCTATTTTTAATGGTATCTGACCTGAAATTGCTGCAGTAAAATAATTTTAATATATTTTGGTGAAAAAAAAAAATCTGACTAAAACCAGGAATTCTTAAAGTAGTTAAATTTCGCATGCCCATTGAGACAACGTGCAAAACTATTTAACCGCAGGTGCTTTTGGTTTAAAGCTAAGTGTTAGTTTACTGCCCCTTTTTACTGTAAATAATTCATCCTTAGTAACAATTATAGTGCATTGAAGCGAAATCAAAAGTCAATGTCTAAGTCCCAATGAAAATTATTTTTAAATTATTATTCTGTACAAGATGTTCTGGAAAAGTGCTGACTTTACTGTGAGCAGCCTATAACGGCGTCTTGGCGGAAGTAGCGAGGACAGGAATGATGGCTGGGTATAACCAGTAC
Source organism: Medauroidea extradentata (assembly GCA_003012365.1). Classification (NCBI taxonomy): domain Eukaryota; kingdom Metazoa; phylum Arthropoda; class Insecta; order Phasmatodea; family Phasmatidae; genus Medauroidea; species Medauroidea extradentata. The sequence continues at coordinate 16,338 of PNEQ01014822.1, forward strand.
GACAAGACTGTCGTCTGGTCGCGCAGGTAGCTAAGTCCTACCACTCGTCTGTTTATTTATTTTTTGTGTGTTGGTATTTCTTGCTGCAGCTCAGGTGAACAAGCTGGCGACAGCTTCCATGGCTTTGGGAGAGGAATCTCGACCAGAACATCTGGGAACACAGCCGGTTGCCACCAGGAGTTTCACGCGTGTTGCTACACATATACATCCCGGGTAGATCGGGTTATTAATTCAAAACGTCGTCGCATACAAAAACATAAAAAAAAAAAATTCTGTTACTTTAATCACGCTGTAGAGATTAACGTTGACCGACCAGGGGGGAAAACACTTCAATTTTATTTTTAAAAAATATTCAATTCCTAGAAATTAACTATGATTTTTGCTTTCCATAGTTGATATTATGTTCGCGCCAAAGTTAAAATTGTAACTTTTTGTTATCTTACCTCCTACTAGGAAGATAACAAGAATCACACGTGTTTTTATCATTATTTTTTAAATTGAAAAACTTTTACATGAGCGATGCTAGAGGTTTTTTTTATCATATTTATTTCTGCATTAGAACGAATTAGTATGTATGAATAAATATATAAGTACACATACATATCGATATAATCGAAATCGAAATATAATCTTCAGATTAGCCCAGCGGGTGATCCTGTGAAGTTTAGTAGCGATCAGACCAACAGAAATTTTTGTTTTGGCTTTTTGCCAGTTTTGTGACATATTTTCACTACAAATAAATAAATAAACAATATTAATTAATTAATTAAGTGGGATAGAGACTTGGAAGTTTGCGGCAGGTCAATGTATAGAGACTTCAATTCTACGCTATAGATAATTAGTGCTACCCGGTCCGCTAATATATATACACATACACATACTTGTCATGCTATAATGCACAAACTTTAGGAAACCAAACACACAAGTCAAGGTGAAAAATATTGTGTTAACATTTAAAAATACGAAAATGTATTGCCGTAGAGAAGTTTTTGGATTACGGCATATGAAATACACGTGAGACAATATTTCGCTCGCAATGGTACGTGTTATGTTTAGTATAAACTCGTAATTATGATAGCTATGGTTGTGTAACCTCCCTGGGGGCACGTCCCAGTGACCTGCGACCCCGGAGCCAACCGGAGCACTACAGCCGGGAGAGGAGGGAGGATGGTAAGAAGAAGAAGAAGAAGAAGAAGAAGAGTCGTGGGCGCCATCTCGGTTATTTATCGCCTAGCCGGCTGCAAGACTGCGAGCGGCAAATGCAGGTCAAGTTACCTTGCCTCTACTCGGACACTCAGCTCTCTAGAGCTGCTAGCGAGGGCGTCAACTGTCCGTGCGACAAGCGGCCAAGTGCCTACACTCGCCGTTATCTAGCACCTCATGAGCAACCTAATGTAACATATAGAATCCTACAACGTTTTTTTTAATCACGTTAAACTATTACATGCTCAGCAATTTTTTTTAAAATACAAATCACAGCTCAAAAGGTTTTTTTTTTTTTTTTTTTTTTATGTTTTGTTACACAGCTCGTGACACGTTATAAGTTTGTCTGATTTTGAGATTTCTCTTCTGAGAAAACTGTCTGGCAACTCCATTGTGACTCTATCCTAACTTCCTGGTAAGACAGGTTCTCTGCAGTCCTGTTTACGACGCTCTTCTTAGAAGAGAAATGTCAAAATTAGGCAAACTTACGCTGCATAGACTATATTTCACAGTGAATTATTTCACTTTATGAAGAGTCCTCGACTGGCGCATGGACGGCGTTGCTGTGTGCTACGCGTATTCTTTTTTACAAGAAACCGCTTAGCCATTTCATACGTATCATAACGTAAAGAACACACACTTGAAACTATGCTTCTGTGTTTTCAAAAATTAATCCCGCTTGTTAGAAACATGATTTTCGGGCTTCTCAAAATGGTTAAAAACTGTTTTTCTTAGACTGCTGTAACTCCGAAAATATTGCCTGAATTCGTGAAGTGCAAAACGAAAGGCATGCGTTGGTCTTTACTTCATACTATTTATAAAAAAAAGTTGTGATCACCGCTTAAAGTCCTGTAGGCAAATAAATGACTTCAAGGAAAACCTTGCACGTCAGTTTGGCGCTGTGAATAGAGGCGATATGCTTCTCGTCAAGCGTGGGACACTGGCTCTTATCGCTACGCTGTCCCCACGTGTCAAAGGTGGACGTTCGATGCTGGCGAAGACTCCTCTAAGTTAGTCAAGTGGATTTTATTATTTACATGACAGCGTAACATGAAAATTTTGGTTTCGATGATCTAGTATGAGAAAACTATATGAGCTAAAATTGTTTCGTAAGAGGAATGTTTTATCGAAAGCTGAGCTCTTGCGCTTAGAGGCGATTAAGTATGTGATGAACGAGTAAGAGTCAGCCTTAAGGGCTTGTTCACGAGTTTTTTTTCAGACTGGTGCCAATAACTAAAATATTTTTTAACCAAAAGTTTCGAAAAAATTTGAGTCAATGTGCAATCACACGATGCACAATACTGTGGACGCGTTTTTTAAAAATAATGTACCATTCGCCAGCAAAAAAAATAATTTCCTTCATTTTTGCTTATTTTCACGACGAAAAACGTGGTACTTTGGGTAATGAAATCTAAAAAACCGTTCATTATATTTCTACAAAAAAAATTCAGCTACAAATTATAACATGTGCAGCAAAATTTTGATATGAGTATTAGGTAGCAATAAAAAAAATATTTTCGATATCACTGCAAAACTCCGTAACAAGGTCCGCTCGCTTCCAGTTGCCGTTTTGCCTCGTTGTAGTCCTATAGCACGCAAGTAAGATCTGCAACAGTATGATACTGTTGCACGTGACGAAAGGCAAAGAATTGAGAATCACATATGCAAGGATGCACTTCGATTGGTGCAGTCAAACGACAGACTTGTCTGAACAAAGACACGCTGCCAATAACCATGAAGCAGAACTGCCAATTTCATCATAAGGCACTAAAATAAAATGTGCAAAAATATTTTTATTTGTTTGTGGAGATACGCCGTTGCTCATGTTTTGTTGACCAATCTTGTATTGAAAGACAAAGTGACGAAGTTTCTTGTACTTTGTCACTTTGTCTTTCAATACAAGTTTGGTCAACAAAACATGAACAATAGCGTATGTCCACAAACTAACAAATTAATATTGTAAAATTCCATTGCATCATTCCTTTAAAAAATGTCAGCAAAAAATCTATTCGCGTCAAAATCGTAGCTCGTTTTACTGTAGTACTGTCGCATGCTATTAGAGAGAAAATACATAGTGAAGAGCTTAAAGTGACGTTTTAGGGCGTCGAAGTTCAGTCTCCTGGAGGTAAAGAAGAAAAGTGCATCCTCGCATCTGTGATTCAGTTCTTTGACATTCGGCACGTGCAATAATGACAATACTGTTTCAGATAGTGTTAGACAATTTTACTGTATTTTAAGTTTGTTCAAATTGTGTTATCACAATTTTCTCTTCGACAAAGCAGGGATATATTGTTGGTAAACTGCTTGACATAAATAACAGTTAGAGATGATGGTTTATCGCGGGAAAACTTGATTGTTTGCTGGATTTCAACACACGTTCAGCTTGTACATGGAGCTGTTGCCCTATTTGACTGATCCATTGTAATATTTGATGACTGTAAATTGGCCTGTAGGCGGCTACATTGGGTCAGATGTATATCACCCAATAAAACATTTCAAAGAAACCACAGTGTTTGCAAGGGTTTGTTGGCACAAAATATTTTCGCGATATACCATACTCTTTAATAATAATGCAATATTTCATTAATTTGTGCTGCAGAAACATTGCAAGATATTTATAGGTTAACTTTCAAGAATTTTCTTGCAACGATTCTGCAGGACAAATTAAAGACTGATTCGATTATTAAGAATATATTCTATGCTTTGTCGAACAGAAAATTTTGATAGCACAATTTGAATAAACGGTATGGCTCAGAAACTGAAAATACAGTTAAATTGTCTAACACGTCCCCCTAAGTGTATTCACTGCGAGATCCGGGTAAAGTGATGTCGTTATTTATCCCCTCACTTCAGTCGGTTTTCATAACGGAAGCCAAATAAACTTGTCAATATCCAAGGACAAATATAAGGCCAGCATTAAATGTAGATCAGAAAGTAACGCACCTATCCTGAAATACGTACAGTGTCTGATATGTAGGTCAAAAGTTGAACTGGGGCGAGTAGGCCTGTTTTTTTTTTTCTTAGAAAAATTCCACTGATATAATGATACTCTTTTCATTTATTCCGTCCCCTGTTTGGTGTATGACCTTGGAACAGATATTTTACATTGTTCGCTTTCTTGGTTCGACCTTCTCCTTTCATCTGCAAGTACAATACAAGTAACACGCGTGCGACATTCCTTTATGTAGGACTTCCTGTCCCGTTCCTCCGCAGATACAGTTTTCCGTTGTTCCTTTATGTCTACGGTTACAAGTCGCAGCGCCGCTGATGAGATTACATTTTTTTTTACGTAGAAATATCTTTTGCCCGTTATAGTCGCAATCTGCTGTATGTGTTCGGTTTCTGCAAGTCATGAGCTAGTGTGTATGCAAGACGTTTTCGCTGCTGTATAGATATTTGTAATCGCTCCTGGGAATAGCAGAAAAATTCAATAAAATTTTCGGATTTATTAAGGACTATTGTTCCCTATTCCTTCGCATGTATCAGCACAGTAAAATGTAAATTTAGCACACATATAAGCTTATAGGAGTGTTAAGAATGTTGAAATGGTAAAACTGTTTATCATATATGAATGATACCTAAATATTGCATATATCGCTACCAGAAAATATAATTTTTTTTTCGGAGAAAATAAACTTTGAGTGAATGATTTTACAAAGCCAAATTCATCAAAACTGAACACGATTTTACAAAGACAAATTCATCAAGTCTGAAGCCTGATCGTCTATTAATATTTTATTTAGTACTAGGAGAAACAAATTTTAATAAAAGATTGTGTTCATATTTTCATTATTAACTGAAACATTTATTTATAAAATTAAATGGGGTGAAAAAAAGCAAATATTTTTATAACCATTATTATGCGTGTTCAGAAAACATTTTTGCTATTTTTTGTAACAAAAGAAATTTCGTATTATGAAAAAAAAAAAAAAAAAAGTAAACAACAAACGGGAGGAATTATTCATAGCTGATTTTAATCGTGCTTTAGTCAATAGTATTATTATTTAATTGCGTAATATAATCACCTATCATAATTTAATAAAAAAAACTGTGAAATATTTACTTACATTTACAATATATGGCGTTCTGCGTAAAATTTTTCAAAGATTATAATTTTCCAGGAGGGGGTGGAGGGATAACTTTCCCTGGCAGAGTAAGAATTTGCATTACATGAAATACGGAAAATAACACTTTTGTTGGTGAGGGGGGGGGGATGCTTCTTCGAACAGGACCAAAGTAAATAAAACCGCGTATTATGTTTATGTTTACATGCAGCGGAAACGGGACTTTTGGAAATGTTCACTTTATCGTCAATCACCTGTACGTGTATGTATTAATTTATGCTGTATTCATGTATGCACTCGTGAATGTATATATGCATATATGTAGGTACGTCCATGCATGTTTAAAAAGAAACGTTTACAAATGTACATTTAGACTGTGCGTATGTATCATTGCCTGCATGCATGTACTGTACATATATACGCACACGGTGTAAGCTATGACTAGAGCTAGGAATAATTCGCGAGTTCAATGACCTTCATGCTAGAATCCAATATCCTATGCATACTCAAGCCCCGTCTATTAGTTCATTGTCTGCTGTCTGAATGAGTAGCAGGTAATGGACAAATGGTAGGACTTCAGTATACACAGGATAATGGATTCTAGCATGTTGGTCGTTGAACTCGCGAAATATTCCTAGCCCTAGATATAACACATCATGAGCCACACACGGTGCCATAATACATAACCGAGCCTGGTGTAGATTGTTAATAATGTAAACAATTTTGTATAGAGACCTGAAAATATTATGTTGTTTTCTTAGAGCCGGACTGTACTTGAAGTTACTTTGTCCTGTTGGCCGGCGGTATGTACGGTGCACCCAAGCGACCATTTTCACCCTATGATATAAGATCAACAGAAAACTACACACTATGCTAAGCACACAAATATACTGAGGCCCGGAGCCAACAAAGACACGGAATGCCTTCGGACGAGTACAGGACAGTGAATTCTAGCCAGTCGCTAGTTAATAACGCGAAATTTACGCATCTCTACTTGTGGAAGCCTTCTTATCAAGAATAATAATCTCAAATACATTTGATTGTGTTTCGATACATCAACTATTAATATTAAGCACGTTTAAATTTATACAATCGAAACTTATTGCTTACTCAGCCATGTATGTATTCACTAATTTCTGAAACATGAAATAGAAAAGTAAGACATGGCTAGGGACCCCCGTTTTCCGCAAAAAGAATTTTGCCCCACATTGTTTCGGTGCCGTACGTACCCATCTGCAGTTCTGCTTCGTGGTCAGTGATTGGATATTACAACTGTCGCGAGCCTTGATATTCTACCAGCAAATCACAGACGTGTGGTGTTGCAGAAACGTTATTGTAATTGGCTCAGTCAAATGATACACATAGACGCGCTGCCAATAACCATGAAGCAGAATTGCAGATTTGCACGTAAGGCACTGAAACAAAGTGAGGCAAAATTCTTTCCGCGAAAAACATGTGTCCCTAGGTATGGTACAAACGTGTTCACTTTATTGTAAACAGCCTATAGCAACAGAACGAAAAAAAAATAGTGACTATAGCAGGTAGAGATGGTATATCGTGAAAATAATTTGTACTAACATACCCTTAAAAACACTGTGGTTTCTTGCTACGTGTACGATTAGGTGTTACACGTATGACACAACTTAGATGTCTGCAGACCAATAATAACTAGGGTCCGGTAATTTTCGCAAAAATATTTTTGCAGCACTTTGTTTCAGTGCCTTACGTGCGCACCTGCATCTCTGCTTTGTGGTCAGTGATTGGATGTTGTAACACCCAGCGTGTGGAGGTTAAACCCGCAAATCACAGACGTGTTGTGACGCAGTTATCCGTGTACTGATTGACACAGTCAAATTAATAACGACTCTGCACAAAAACACTCTGCCAATAATCATGAAGTTGAGCTGCAGGTGTACACGTAAGACACTGAAACGAAGTGGGGCAAAAATCTTTTCGCGAAAACTACCGGGCCGTAGTAATAACTAGAGCCAGTGATTTTAGTGGAAAAAATTCTGCAACAACTTGTTTCAATGCCTTACGTGCACACCTACAACTCTGGTCCGTGGTTATTGACAGAATATAATAAGGCAGAGGAGTGGCACATTTGACTGTACTAACCAGAACAATGTTACCGCGACACCACAAGTCCGTGATATGCAGGTAGGACCCCGAGGCGCCGAAAGTTACAAACTTCCAATCACTGACCATGAAGCAGAGAAACAGGTGTTCACATAAGGCATTGAAACAAATCGTTGCAGAATTTTTTCCACCAAAAATCACTGGCTGTAATAACAAGCATAAAATATTACAATAGCGGGACTCTTGTTGGCTCAGTCAAATACGGTTACAGCTCTACATATAAGAGAAGTAATCTTTTCATAAGCTGAACGTGCGTTGAAACCCAACAAACACTCAAGTTTTCCCGCGATAAACTAACATATCTAACCATAGGCTACCCTCCAAGCTTATCGGCGTATTGAAGCAGATGCTGCTTGCTGGAACAGAGGTAACATATGATTGGGCCTGGTTTTGTTTGCTTCTTTGCTATTGGCTCAATTCCCTCCAAAATGTGTCAATTAAGGCAATGCTCTCCTGTTTTTACTTTTTTCGCTATATAATTATTTTTTTAAAAGCCTAAACGAGAGCAGATATAAAAAATTATGTTCGGCTGTTTTGTTTGAAATAATCTTCTCTACGTTGGCAGGTTTTTTTTCAAGACGTTAAATACTATTGTCTTAACTAATCGTAACGGATTTATGGTTACTTGAATTTTTATACGAAACCGTATAATTACCTGTCTGGAAAAAATTATCAATCACGGCAAGAACTATTTTAAACAAAACTGCCAAACAGATTCTGATATCTCTCTCGTTTAAGACTAAAATAATAATTACTGCAAAACTAGTTGAAACACAAGAGCATGGCCTTAAAACCACAGGTTTCTATTTTTGCTGTTTTTTAGAGTTTAATTTTTAAATCATGAAAGAGAACACATGACGCAAAACCGTTACATGCACATGTTGGAAGTTATTTATAATGCGTTACCTATTTTTTATAACTTAAGTTTATATAATTTTGGCTAATTATTGTCGTAAGTAAATTTTCTTAAAATCAATTATATCCAAAACTATAAAAACATTTGTTTTGAATGAATTATGCTATGTAGTAGTACAGACAATTCCCAACATTTCTATTTAAAGGTTTTGCGATGTACAATAAGCTCCTATTCAGGATTTAAAAAATAAAACTTACTAAATAGCATAAATAGAGAACAGTGGCTTTAAGTTCAGGGCCAATTGCGAAAGAGCTACGAAATTATTGTTGTTGGAATACTAGCTTGTATCTTGAATAAATCAGGAATTTTTCATTTCAATACCAACAACCCAGCTGTGTGACGCAGAGAGCTTCCTACATGAGAACTAAATGCCAGAGGAAGAGATAGGGTGTGGCAGCGCCTTCTCGCCTGTCACCTTGACCTGTCTTAGTTGTCTGTGACCTTGACCTCGGCACGCTATTATGTCCCTTGTTAAAGCTGTAAATTACGATCTTAACGTCTACTTTAGTGTTTCTTCCATTAGCCAATTCTTTAACTGCCCCCCCCCCCCCCGCCGGACCAGGTTTAATAGTCGCCGTGACAAGTTGCTATAAGCAATCTATTACTCTCCCTTTGCAGTTCAAGTAAGATGAAGTCCCGCAACTACAAACACAATCTTCGACCGCGCAAATGTGAGACAGAAAGACCGCGCACTTTTTTTAAAAGTAATTATCAGTAGAGGTACGTCAATTTCGCAAATACATTTCAGGTTAGGTTGAACGCCAAACATATATACTTCATAATCACGTGTGTGATTAGCTGGCGGCTGTCACGAAACGCATTTGACTACTGCAAGCCAATGAATGATCGGATCGACTGTATCCAGAGTGTGTATAGGACTGAGCAATCTAGGCTACTGCCAGATGAATCCGCGAAATTGACGTGCCTCTAATTTTTAGGTACCCTCATTTTTTCGCGAAAAGAATTTTGCCCCACTTTGTTTCAGTGTCTTACGTACACATCCGCAATTCTGCTTCATGGTTATTGGCAGCGTTTGTATTTGAAGAGCAGGATCTCATTTGTCTGAGCCAATTATCATAACGTTCCTGCAACACATTAAGTCTGTGATTTGCCGGTAGAATCACAAGGCTCGTGACAGTTAAAATATCCAATCACTGACCACGAAGCAGAACTGCAGATGTGCGCGTAAGGCACTGAAACAAAGTGTAGCAAAATTATTTTCGCGAAAAACAAGGGTCCCTAGTGATTATTTGTGTTGAAGGCTCGGTTTCAGTAGCCATAGGCTACTGAATTTTAAAATTTTTCGTTTTTTTTTTTTAATTCTGAAAAGAAAACGTTAAATCTGCGACTATACCGCAAATTCTGTTTACCTTCAGCTAAAATACAAGCTTGGCAATAGCGCTAGTAATGTATAGTTAGGTCAAAATTTGTCGGGCAAATTATAAATATAAAAAATTTGCCACACACGTTGCGGCGTAATTATATGTTCAAAGCTAAATCGCAATGTCAGTACTGTAGAGAATTGTTAGAGATGGTGAAATTTCGCGAATTCAATGACCTGCATGTTAGAATCAATTATCCTATGCATACTCAAGTCTCGACCATTTGTTCACTAGCTGCTACTCAGTGGAACAACAGTCAATGAACGAATAGACAGGGCTTGAGTATGCATAGGATATTTGATTCTAACATACAGGTAATTGAATTCGCGAAATTTCACCATCTCTACGAATTGTAAATAGAATTTGAGGTATAGCCTAATCGCATATTTAACATTTTTCTTCTTATAATTAAAAAAAAAAAAAAAAAACGAAATATAATAAAATTAAACATGGTGACTGAAATCGAGCCTTAATGATAGGGAACCCGATGGTCAAGGGGAGATACGATACCTCTCGCCTTCCACCTAGGCGATCCGGGTTCGATCCCCGTATTTTTCGCGTGTGGGAAACGTGGCTGACGTTGCCGTTGGCCGGCGAGTTTTTTTTTAGGGAACACCCGTTTACCCTGCCTCTCTCATTCCGTCGCTTCTCCACACTCATCTCACCTCGTCCATTCCACGAGCAAGATGGCGACATGTGTAATGAACCATGATTAGAGACAGGAAAAATTCGCGAGTTCACTGACCTGCAAGCTATCCTCCAAGAACATGTGTGTATTCAAGCAGACATTATCTGCTCACTGGCTGCTCTATGTTACTGTGATATGAGCCTGCATTTAGTTGCTTCTGTACTATTGGCTAAGCGACTTCCAGGAAGTGTCAGATAAGTCACGGACCAATTGCGAAAGTGGCACGAACTTACAGTTGCTGCAATTATAGCTCGGGGCCAGAAGAAAACGCGAAATTTTCAGGTATTAAATCATGATGTATCACCTATCACCTGCTTCAAACACAAGATAGTTAAGCCACAGACTAAACACTTATACAGACGTCAAATGACGTGGTGGTTCATTTGATACGGGTGAACTTCGCCGCTTATTGGCTGCCCGAGGCTGTTGATACCAGCCCCTTGTATGTTTGGCTCCTGTATGTTACGGCAGGTTTCCTATTGGCCTGGCTGCCGGCTAGCAAGCGGCCACCTTAAGCTGACTGGCGGTAGGCGTTTCCGCCATGTTGATGGCCAGGGAAGCCATTTTGCTGGCGTGTGTGACTGAGTTCGCTATCCTACTGGCGCTTTCACTTCTGTATTCCTAAATATTCTGTGACTAGGACTTGGCAAGATAGGTCGTCTGGAATAGCTTACCAACAGGCAAATTCGGCGAAGGAAAGATAACACTGAACACGACTTAATGAGTCAGAGAAATCCTCCTACTCCGGAGAGATAAGTTGACACACTTGATACAATAAACGGGCGTCGACCCACGAGGTCTGTCTGTTTGCTCGATATCGTCACCAGACGTCCAGCTGCACCGTAACCTCTACATAACATGAGCCTCGGCAACCAACAACTATTAAGCTGGCACTGTCGTCGTAACTAAATTCAGTGGCTAAATAAATTTTACCAATATGATTTCCGTCCCACCGCGTCTATAGTAATTGTTCTTGTATAGCATCATGTAATATAAATTTTGTGTGTTATTTATACGACGTCAACCCTAAACACGTATTAACTGAGCAACCCCCTTTATAAAATCATAAGATAATACGTAATCATTTTTTCCTTCCAACTAGTATAGTAGTTGTTTGGAAACCATAACCCTATGGTGGAGGCGTCGTCAAGCAGCCGACCCAACCTTCACCCAAGCCTTCCCTCGTACACAATGTGTCCCTGTCAGAAGACGGAAACACGTAGTGTATTTTCATTTGTGCCATTGACAACTTCTCGCCGGCATCATAGAGTAGGCAAGGACACTGTTGCCTTCCTAAGGGAAAAAAAATTAACATTGACACATTCTCATTACTAACGCTTGCAACACCTGGAAAATATAGGTTCTGTCACGATTTTTTTTTTTGGTGAAATGTTATTTTGTATTATTGATTTCAGTGCATTATGTGCACAACTCCCACTTCACTTAGTGTTCTTCTGGCAAATCATAGACATACGTTGTTGTTATGATTAGAGATGATGGTTAGATATGATGGTTTATCGCGGGAAAACTTGACTGTTTGCTGGGTTTCAACGCATGTTAAACTTACGAGAAGCTACTGGTTTTCGTTTGTACGTAGCGCTGTTGCCCTATTTGACTGAGCCAAAAGTAATCCAGCTATAAAAATATATCTTATTATTCTGCAGATAGCTACGTTTTGTCAGACATATATCATCCAGTCTTATATGTTGCAAGAAACTACAGTGTTTTCAAGGGTATGTTGACACAAAACATTTTCGCGGTATACTCTCATCTCTAGATGGCATATCGCGAAAATACTTCGTGCCAATACACCCTTGAAAACGCTGTAGTTAACTGCAACACATATGATTGGCTGATGTACATCTGACAAAACGTAGCTAGCTGTCTGCGGACCAGTAACAGGCATCAAATATTACAATAGCTGGATTACATTTGGCTCAGTCAAATAGGACAACTGCTTCACGTAAAATGGGAAGCCAGTACTCTTTGGTAAGCTGAACGTACGTTGAAACCCAGCAAACAGTCAAGTGTTCCCGCGATAAACCATCATCTGTAATTCTGATAGGTGCAGTCAAACGAGAGACGTGTCTGAACAATATACGCTACCAATAACCATGGAGCAAACCTGCAGATGTGCACGTAAGGCATAAGGTTGATTGCAACACAATACTGTTGTTTTCCCCACTTCATAACGGACAAGTCAACACGTATGCGACAGTAAACTGTCCGGCCAAATTCGAGCTGCGTGGAGTCATTCGGTTTTTACAGGCAGAAGGGCACAACGCAGCAGAAACCCATCGCATAGTGAGCGTTTTGTGCGGTGAAAATGTTATGAGTGATGGCGTGGTGCCGAAGACAGTCACTAGCGACAGATGAACTGGTCCAGAGTGTGGACACAGTTGTTCGTGGGGGACGTTGATTCACGATTACAGAACTGCCCGAAGAATTTCTGCGTACAGGGCGTTGCAAAATTCTACGCAATATTCCAGGGGAACAATCCTCACGTATAGAGGAACAAAAAGTGTTGCATGAACATAGGTCCAAAAACGCACCGTTTCTGCGCTACAGTTGGCAATACATGACGTATGGTTGATAGCGCGCTGGCAGGATCATGTTGCTGTGTCACAGTTGTCCCTACTGTCTGTGTGTTAGTGGCGTAGTGTGTGGCATAGTAACATGTTATGTACTGCTGTAATGATGCCCCACAGCAACATGATCCTACCCGCGCGCTATCAACCATACGTCATGTATGCCAACTGTAGCGCAGAAGCGGTGCGTTTTTGGACCTATGTTCACATAACACTTTTTGTTCCTCTACACGTGAGGATTGTTTCCCTAGAATATTGTCATGGAATTTTGCAACAACCTGTACATCACGGCCAGGCCTTACACTACAAGCTGGGATACAGTAAACTATGTGTACGACAGGAACCCAAGATGTTGACTGACCTCGCCAAGGAGCGGCGAATGGCATCGGCTTTATCGTTTCTCCTGCGGCGCGCAGACAACGGAGAACAATTTTTTAATAAATTGTGACAGGAGATAGAACATGGATTCATTTAGACAATGAATAAACACAACATTTGACGTACCTCGTATGCGTATTACGCCCAAAATGCGTAAAAGAAAAACGTTCAACAGGCAAGTGGCAACTTTCTTGACAGAGGATATTGGAAAGTTCGTGCAACAATGCAAGTGTCTCAAACTGTGTGGTGATTATGTCGAAACGTAGCTGAAAAAAGTACGTTTATTTTGAGAGTAAACTCAGTTTACGATTCATTCTAGTTTTCTGTACATCCCATCGTAGGCACAGACTAAATAGTAATACAGACGTGAAATGACGTGGCGGCTCGTTTGATAATTGCGAACTCCGCCGCTTATTGGCTGCCCGAATCTGTTGATACCTTCCCCGTGTATGTTTGTCTCCTGCATGTTACGGCAGGTTTCCTATTGGCCTGGCTGCCGGCTAGCAGGGCAGCCGCCTTACGCTCATTGGCGGTAGGTATTTCCGCCATGTTGCTGGCCAGGAACGCCATTTTGCTGGCGTGTGTGACTGAGTTCGCCGAACTACCAGCTATTTCACTTCTGTATTCCTAAATATTCTGTGTCGTAGGTAGGAAAAAATTACCATCGTTCTTTCGAAGAATGTTTAGAATTAAAATTAATAAAAAAATATGACAAATAAGGAGGCGTAACTGTTATGTTATTTTTAGCGACAGGAAAATTTTGCGAATTCAATGGCCTGCATGTCATAATCAGCTGTCCTATGCATACTCAAGTCCCGACCATTCGTCCACCAGCTGCTACTCAGTGGAACAACAGACAATAAACGAATATACGGGGCTTGAGTATGCATAGGACAATAGCTTCTAGCGCGCGGGTCATTGAAATCGCGAATTTTTCTTGTCCCTAGTTATTTCCGACATATTATTTTATGTAAGGCTGCGTACGGTCCTGCAACACGATACCTGCCTACAGCAAATATATGAATTATTATTTGCCAGTATTCGTGTAACACGCGGTTGTCAGTATTCAAGAAACTTTGGAGGCAACTAATGAATAAAAGTTGTTACAATCAACGATTTATGAGCTTCTAGGTAGCGTAAACAGGAGGCGAAGCAGTGGAAATATTTCCTTCCAATCTTGATATAGGCACCGAGAAATATGGTGTGTGGTTATAACGGAGCATCGTAAAAATGAAACCAGTTAGCCTAACAGGGAACTAAAAATATTTCCCGAAAAAGGGGGAAAAATGTTTCCAGATTGTATCGTGATACTGATCCCAGTAAATGACGACTTAGCACAAATATTCCCTTCCCCCTGGTCTAACCTGATTTGAAATAAAATCCTGATTCTTCTCGTTACAAAAAATGCATATACAACGAAACTAACATACAGACCGTGTAGGTACCCAACGACATTAGACAGAATCAGTTTTTCCTTTTAAAATTTAATGTCAGGGAAACTTTTCGTTATACCTAGGGCCACGATTTTGTCGCGAAAAGATTTTTGCCCCACTTTGTTTCAGTGTCTCTCGTGCACATCGGCAGTTCTGTTTCAAGGTTATTGGCAGCGTGTCTTTGTTCAGACGCGTTTCTCATTTTACTGCACCAATCAGAATAAGATTATTGTAAGTCTGTACGTCTATAATTTGCCAAGGCCAGTGAGAGCAAAATCATCCAACCACAGACGATGTAGCAGAGCTGCAGGTGTGCACATGACGCATCGAAACCAAATGTTGCAAAAATCTTTTCGCCATAAAATCGCGGCTCTAGTTAAACCATATAGCAGTAAAATGTACTTGTAGTGCAAAAACCGACAAAAAGAAATAAGCTGAATAACGTAATAATAAAATCGCCGTTTTCAAGCCAAACGTGTGTTATTCTGTGTTCAAGAAAAACTTCCCGCAAGTATATTAATTTAATTTTAATTTTGTATGCATGCAGGTATGTATGTCTCCACACTGCTAAAATATTATTGCCCATTTAAATGGGGAAGTCAAAAAGCAAGAAAATTCATTACTTTTATGTATTCTAGATTTATTTTTGGTGTTTTAAGAATTTTTTTCTGAACTGAGAGTTTAAAACAGTAAATTATTTTAGCGTTCTCCAATTTCGATTTTGTAGTCAAGATGGCTGAGAAGTGGAGCACACGTCAAGGTATTGTTAGGGACCCTTGTTTTTTCGCGAAAAGAATTTTGCCTCACTTTGTTTCGTTGCCTTACGTGCATATCTGCAGTTGTGCTTCGTGGCCAGTGATTGGATATTTTATCTGTAACGAACCTTGGGATTCTACCGACAAATTACATATGTGTGTTGTTGCAGGAACGTTATTGTAATTGGCTCAGTCAAATGATACACATAGACACGCTGCCAATAACCATGAAGCAGAATTGCAGATGTGTACTTAAGGCACTGAAACAAAGTGGGGCAATATTCTTTTCGCGAAAAACAGGGGTCCCTAGGTATTGTTTAATAATGAAGAGGGAACATTTCCTTTTGTTCAAGATACTAGTTCTGGTTCAGTGAGTGTTCCGGCAGCTTTTGTAGTTCGCACGGCAATTATGAACAATGACTAGAGATTATGGTTTATCGCGGGAAAACATGACTCTTTGCTGGGTTTCAACGCACGTTCAGCTTATGAAAAGATGACTGGCTTTCCCTTACCCTATTTGAGTGAGCCAATAAGAATCCCGCTATTGTAATACTTGATGCCTATTTTAAAGGACCTCTAATTTTCGCGAAAAGATTTTACCCCACTTTGTTTCAGTGACTTACGTGCACATCTGCAGTTCTGTTTCATAATCAGCGATTAGACGTCTTAGCTCTGAAATGTCTTGGGGTTTTACTGGCAAATCACAGACTTGTGAAGTTGTAGTAACGTTATTGTTAGAGACTGGACAATTTCGCGAATTCAATTACCTGTTGGCTTGAATCCATTTTACTATGCATACTCAAGCCCCGACCATTAGTCAACAACCTGATACTCAGTGAAATAGCAGACAATGAACGAATAGACGGGGCTTGAGTATGCATAGTATAATGGATTCTAAAATCGATAAAACGTTTCACCATGTCCTGAAAAACACCAATTGGCTTCCAATTCGCATGCGATTGAAAACTCGAGCATAAGCCCCCAGGGGCGTCATTTATGAGGGAGGGGCAGGGTGAGGGGCAAATGACCTCCCCTCTTGGATTTAGAAGGATAAATGCACAAATATTTTTGTGTATTTTGTTATTTAAATAATACTGAAGTAAGTACATAAACCTGAAGTTTTATTACTAAAGTTTCTAATTTATACATGCTTAAATAATAAAAAAAAATGCAATAAGATCACTGTCACAAATAAAATTTCCACCCTCCCACCCCCAAGAAAAACCTGAAATGACGCCTCTGAAGAGGTCAACAATATAGATAGGCTAATGTCCAGACTTGTAATTCTAAGACGGTTTATAAACTGTATGGGGCAGGCTCACTCTGAGATCCGGATCCAAGGAGACTGTATACTGCACGTACATTATGACCTCCTTGGCGACGACCCTGCTCCAGTACAGGTTCGGGAACTCAGGCGAAGAGCCACGCCACAGGGGGGAAGAAGACAGAAGACATCCTGATAGCCAAGGCCGGACCCTTGGGGCATCGCTGCGCCGACGCCAAATGCCAAGGCCACTATTAGACGGGGCGTCGGCTAAAAAAGCGCGCGGGCCCTGCTATCGGCGAGAGATCCCGCTGCGGGAGGAAACGCCTCTTCTTACACGGTACGTACCCCCGACCCCTCCCCCACCTCATCAAGGTTCGTCCACCAACCAAGGGTCGGCGTTCCCTTGAACTCCATCCAGACCAGTGCAAGCAGAACCTAGCTGCACGTCAAAGAATAGTACCTGTAATTATGGTCAGAACAACTGAATTTCTGTGACAAGAAACTTGTTTCATTGTCGTTTGTGAAATAAGCCACGGTCGGCGCAGAGCACTCGCCTCCGACCAAGGCGATCCGGGATCGATCCCCGGCGAGGTCAGTCCCGCTTGTGGGAATCGTGCCGGCGGGTTTTGTCGGGGATCTTCCGTTTTCTACCGCCCCTTCATTCCGGCGCTGCTCCATACTCACATCGTATCACCTCTCACCAACGTTAAAGACCTCGAAGTTACGTGCTGATCAAAACTTTTTCTCTCTTCACTAACGTACACGCCTGCAGCTATATTCTTCGTGGTTACTGACAGAGTGCGTTTGTACAGAGCCGTAGCTCGTTTGGCTGTGCCAATCTTAACCAGGTAACTTCGACACCACCTTTTTTTGCGGGTAGTACCTACTCTAAGACGCAGGGAGTTAAAAATCATCGAATCATTGACCATAAGCAAAACTTCAGCTACGCACGCAAGGTATTGGCGCAATATCTTTTTCACCAAAAGTCAATGTCTGTAATTATTAGGGCCAGGCAAAATTCACGATTTTAACTACCCACACGCTAGAATACAATGTCTTATACATACTCAAGTCCCGTTTATTCGTTCATTGTCTGTTGTTCCACTGAGTAGCAGCTAGTGGACAAATAGTCGGGACTTGAGTAAGCACAGGATATTTGATTCCTACGTGCAGGTCATTGAATTCGCGAAATAGTCCTATCCCTACTAGTAATTTTCACTCATCCCTATGACCGGCATAGAGTTGTTCACATGAGCAGTGCAGAGCGACCAATAGAATCCTTCCTTCAGGACAAGTTAGGGACGTCGCATCGGAAAATTTGAGGTTTTATAGCATTACTTGATTTCCATGAGAAATACTCTCGAGAAATTTATTTCTCTCGTGAAATCTGCGTGTATATCGAGTCGAGTAAAAAGTAAGTCTGTGTCAGCGTTTCATTCGCAAAACAAGGGAGATTAAAAAAGAGAATCAATCTGAAAGAAGTTGGTACTTTCACTCATCAAGCGTATGGGAATATTCAACCTTGTTCGTGAAACCTGGTTTCCGAACACGTGTAGGAATTTTCCGCACGGTTGTGTGTTCTCCGCACAGACGACTCAGAAATTTCGCTCACGCTTTGTGTAAAATTGCCGTAGAGGGCCTGCACCTATATGCAACTAAAAATTACATTACCAGCTGTGTAACTTTCCTTTACATGTGTGGGTAATGTTACCGTACATGGAAATGTAGTTAGCTTCCAATACATGTAGAGTAAATTAACGTAAATAATTTACTGTGAAATAAACCAATGCGACTTGGGCCGTTCTCTCTCCAAACGCCTGCGGCACGCGCAGAAATGCAGAATCACTCTACAGACTTGCGATGGTACAGTTATAGGCCGCCATCTTCTTGCAGGCCAGAAAAACAAACAAAGCGATAAAAAAAGAAATATAACAAGAAGAAATAAAAATGAACCGAACATCCTACTCTTATTCCGGCTCCTCGTTTGAGATGCGCGGCCGAGAGTCGAGGATGATTTATTGCAAGGCGACTATGAAAACATGCCTCGTGCGTCGTTCTGCGATGTTTATTCTAGACCTGGCAACCACGCACCAGAGAAATATGTCGTCGCTACTTTCATGATAATCGGGGCTTCTGTCGGTAATCGCCCTTACGAGAGCACCTCGTTTACCTTAAGGCGGCCGCCTACCCCACGCTTCAAATGTGTTGCAGTGTGTTCATAAACAGGTTTTTTCTACGAAAATATTCCACGTGTGCTCATTGTGCCAATGTACGAAAAGAAAACAAACTCCAAACAAGGTCGGAACCTCATTGTTAAGACGCCACGCTCATTAAAAACAGTGTTTATAAGCCCTCCAACATGGCTAAAAACGGCCTTTTCAGACTTCCGTACTTCAAAATATACTAACCGGATGTGCGTGAAACTCAGATTGCGACCTGCACTGTACTTAGTTGCAGACTTTCCACCAATAAAATTATATGGTCACAGCTTAGTGTCCCATAGTAAAAACCGTTCGGCGGGAAGCTTGCACGCTAGTTCAGCGCTTGGCTTGTTGAGGCGACGCGGCATTTGATGCGCGCTTCAAGATCGACCTTCTGTCTCCGTCGCTTTTGAGCCTCTCACGCGCCAGTAGGCAGCGACCGTAATTAAAGGTTTTCGCCCTAAATGCGTTTTCCCTGCAGACTAGCATAATGACCGACATAACATTATTATACACAAAATCATCAAAACAAATTACATGACTGCTTTCCACAATGACGGTACAGTTAAAACTACGACATTAAGAGAAGTGACAATACATTGATGTGTTTCTACACATAGTCTGTCTCATGTAAGTATTCCATATTTTGACACTTCACTTCTAAGAAGTGTGTCTGTAAACAATATTGCAGATACTGTGCTTTTCCAGGAAGCCAGGTAGTTTTACATCTCCAAACAATGGAACTGTCATACACATTTCTCGGAGCGGGCAGAAAATTATTTTAGTATAAACTAACCTAAGTAATTAACAAACTGAATAAGTAAATTATCACTACGTAAATGCAATGTGCATGTAGAAATATATTGTGTGTAGTATTGGTACTATGGTGTGAGCAGTTCCAGAGAGAATGTTAATGTTATTTTTCAGTAGTAGTGTATTGTTTGTGTTGTTATACTTTGGATGGAGAGAATGGAGTGTTGTTATATATGTCAGCAGCGGTAAAAAGGAAGTGGCATGAAATTCACGCTTGTTCGGGGAAGAAGGCGGAATAATTGTGTATGTATGATATTGCATACCTGGAAGAAGACGTCAGGAACCCATTTCACATCTGAGCGCATAATATTATGGAGAAGAGGTTAATACATTTGGTATACTCTTATATTTTAGCCGTAGCTGCAATCTGATCTACTTTACTGAAACTTCACCGTAGCAACTTGGACACTAAAAATGTCAGTCAAGATTGGTGGTAGAATGGAGAACGGTTGTGATTAAATTAGTTCATTGGCCAATGGTATTTGGACTGGCGATTTACCGATGTTTGTGGTACAGTTCTTAACCTAATTACAGTTTTCGATTTCAAATTATTTTAGTGTCTCACACCAAATTTAATTATATGTCCTTGGAAATATTAAACACTATGTTCTGCGTTTACATGCTTTTTCAAAGTAGTTTGAACCTTAAGTTACGTTGTAGAACTTCGATAGTGTTGTGTCTTAATATACGATTCGCCAACTTATACTACAACACTAGTACTGTTTCTATTTAATTCTGTTGCGGATACTACTCCTTACACCGTCCAGCTAGTTGGAGCCCTTTATTCATAAATACTTTACGGTGGGAGTTGGAATAACACAGGTATCCTAAGTAAGTACATTACACAAACTATATACGTTTCTTACCAACTGCACAAGTTATCTTACACGAACAAACATCAAGTGAAGTGTTCAGAGCGGTTAGACATTTCTCGTCGTTGCCGTTACCCGCGGAAAGGTACAAATTTGGCTGAAAATAGAACTTAACAGGCAGGGGCGTCATTTCAGGTTTTTCTTGGGGGAAGGGGAGCAAGATTTTTTTTTCGACAACAGTGACCTTGTTGCACCTTTTTTTTTATTAATTAAGTATGTATAAATTAGAAACTTTAATTATAAAACTTCAGTTTTATGTGCTTAAGTTAGCATTATTTAAATAACCAAATACAAAATTATATTTTAGACACTTAAAATTCTGAATCCAGGGGGGTGGGGGGTTTGTACTCCCCTAAATGACGCCCCTATTAACAGAGCTTAACGTAGCAACGTGTATACTGTGGCTGTGAGCTGTCCAGACATAATGTAAGATCTCAGTACTCCCACAGGAACACCTGTATGAACTTCAAAACACCTCTTCGTATATTGTTACCTGAATAAACAGTCATCTTGACATCAGTATAGCCTACTAATGCTCCATGTGTATCTTTCTCTTATATATCCGCTAACCACAATCTCTCCATTCATGCCAACTTACAAGTCAGTTCACGGATACATTTTGCTGCTACCTTCTTCTCTACTCATGCACGCAAATTCTGCCTGAGAGGAGAAGAGTGTCTGTTTTATTGTACGCTTGTATTCAAAAGCTTCTCTATGCTTGTGTTGCTCTGTACTTGAGCTACTGCTCGGAGCACTGTAAAGAACTACATCTTAATAAACAACTGCAAGGCTTGCCTGCCAAGCACACCAACTGTGCTTCTGCATGCTTACAATATGCTACAGGCTTTGAGAATACGACAGCATAACGATTAATGTCTCGTCTTCAAGAAAAAATAAATCCTTCCAAAGAACACTGAAACGCAGTTCAAGAATCACGTTCCGCTTTGTAAACATCACTCTTTATGACAAAAGACTTAACGTTTTCGTGTCCAGTATAACTGGATTTATTTGCTTGGACATACTCCATTGCGAAACAAATGACTGTCAAAAGAAAACTAAAAATAAAAATAAGACAAGAAAACATAAATAAGCAGAGTATGCTTTAGTCATCAGGATACATACACAACAATGAATTCCAAAACTGGAATCTGGTCAGATAAAACAAGGAACAAACAGAAAATAACAGAAATAACAAAAATATAAAAAGTTGACATACGACACAACGATGAGACGAAAACAAAAACAGAAATACAGCAAACGACACAACGATGAGACTAAAGAAAACTCAAAGATGTCTGTTCCTTGTTTTATCAGACCAGATTCCAGTTTTCGAATTTCATGTTGTGTATGTATCCTGATGACTAAAACATACTCTGCTTATTTATGTTTTGTTGTCTTATTTTTACTTTTTAGTTTTCTTTTGAAAGTTATTTGTTTCGCAATGGAGTATGTCAAAGCAAATAAATCCAGTCATGCACTCCCACTGCACAGTTCTTTCGAAGATCGTGTCCAGTATAGTCTGTCTCACGTAAGAATTCAATTTTCTTAACAGTTCTGAAGACGTAAATGTGTACACATTTCTGCAGAAAAATACTTCAATTCTGATAAACTGCACAGTTAGAGAACCAGCTGACTGTTTTCGTGCAAGAAGCCCTGTTGGCTGAGGAAAACACTGCTTGTTTAATGGAAACAGCTGTGAAAAGAAATGCCTATGCAACTCTCAAAAGTGGAATTCTTATATGAGACGGACTATATCAGTAATTTTCGTCGCATAAATAGAAACACTTACTTCAAAAGACTGCTTACCTAGAGCTTGGCGTGTAAACATAGCAGCAGAGACGAGTAATATTTGCGTTATTTTCTGGCAGCAGACAAGACTGCAAGCTACTGTATCGTTCCCTCGATGTCACCCGTTTGCCCACAATGCCGTGACCTGCCGCAAACATTGCTTGTGACCAGTAACTGAACCATACACGGTAGAGTGACCGATATCTAGGGCCCGGTAATTTTCGCGAGAAGGTTTTTGCCCCAATTTGGTATTGTTTCAGTGCCTTACGTGCACACCTGCAGCTCAACTTCGTGATTATTGGCAAAATAGGGTTTTTGTGCAGAGTGACTATTCATTAGACTGTGCCAATCAGTACATGGATAACTGTGACATATCATGTCTGTGATTTACGGGTTGAAACTCCAGACGTTGTATGTTAAGGGCGTTTAAGTGGAGGAATAATCATAATTTTATATTTGTATGAAATAATGTTAGTTTTGTAGACATTACTTAAGAGTACATTTACCTCTAACGAAAAAAATTAGTTCAGCCAGTTGTCTCGTAGTGGTGCTTCAAAGCCAAATTTGCGTATTTTTACTTCATACAAAACTTGAAAACCAGTAAATATAATGAAATGGAAAATATCACATCAAATCTACACGTCACTGTCTACGGCTTGAATCATATAAAAACCCATTATAAAATATTTTTGTGTTTCGAATAAATTTCTAAAAGTAACAAAAGAAATTTCAAATTTCAAAATTTTTTATTTAAGATAAAATTTTTTTGTAACGTGATGTATATGCTACAAGCCATAGACAGTGACACATCGTTTTGATGTAATTTTTCCCATTTCATTATGTTAACTGGTTTTCAAGTTTTGTATGAAGTAATAACATGCAAATTTTGACTTTGAAGTGTCATTACAGGAAAACTGGCTGAGATAATTTTTTTTTCGTCAGAAGTATATGTACTATCAAGTAATGTGTACAAAACTAACATTATTTCATACAAATAGAAATTTGAAATTTTTTCCCACTTGACCAACCTTACGGCATCCAATCACTGACCACAAAGCAGAGATGCAGGTGCGCACGTAAGGCACTGAAACAAAGTGCTGAAAAAATCTTTTCGCGAAAATTACCGGACCCTACCAATATTCTTGAAAAAATTTACACACGTCATTGATACCACGTATAGGCTCGAGGCCAACGACCTCGCAGATTGTTCTCAGGTACATACAGAGAAATGGAGTCTAGATTGTTGCCAAATAATAATACGAATTTTTAATTCCTCTACTTATCATTAGAGAGGAATGGTTTATCGCGGAAAGGATTTCAGCGTACGCTCGCTTATCAAAAGATTACTGGCGTTCACTTGTGCGTTGAGTTGTAGCCCTATTTGACTGAGCCGATACGAACCCCGCTATTGTAATATTTGATGCCTAATATTGGTCTACAGACAGCTACATTGTGTCAGATGTAGGCTTATAACTAGGGACCTTGTTTTTTCGTGAAAATAATTTTGCCCCACTTTGTTTCAGTGCCTTACGTGCACATCTACGATTCTGCTTCATGGTTACTGGCAGCGTGTCTGTGTGAAAAACCGTGTCTCATTTGACTGAGCCAATTACAAAAACTTTCCTGCAACACCACACGTCTGTGATTTTCCACTACAATCTCAAGGCTCGTGGCAGTTAAAATATCCAATCAATAGAGACACACAAAATTCGCGTTATCATTTGGTAGCATACTAAACTTCACTTTCCTATACATAACAGAGCATAATATGCGTTTCAATTAGCCACGAACTTTTATGTGTTGTCATTTATGTGTATTAAGTCTTTACAGAGATTGGCCTCTCTACCGTGTAAGTACTCTCCGCGGCAAGTCAAGACAATATCGGCCAGCGGGAGACGTCGAACGAGCCCATAGTCACTTGAAGTGTAGTCAGCTGTCAGAAAATAACGCGAATTTTACATGTCTCTACCAATCACTGACCACGAAGCAGTGGTGCATGTAAGGCACGGAAACAAAGAGGGGCTAAATTCTTTCCGCGAAATGTTCATGGCCCTACCTATAACACCCAGTCATACATATTGCAAGAAACCACAGTGTTTTCAAGGGTATGTTGCATAGCCATCTTCAGTAGAAGGCCGCGGCCTTAGATCTGGCAACCCTGCACACAAGGGTCATTTTGACACTTCTTTTGTCTCGCGAACGGCAGTGGCTTCCCCTGATTCGCCGGTATGCAGGGCAGAATAACGAATCAGGCACAGCCATTGCCTTTGAAGAGCTAA
>PNEQ01014822.1:41203-158895 GCA_003012365.1 Medauroidea extradentata
CGTGGCGGCTCGTTTGATATAGGCGAACTTGGCCGCTTATTGGCTGCCCGAGGCTGTAGACTCCAGCCCCGTGTCTGTTTGGCTCCTGCATGTTACTACAGGTTTCCTATTGGCCTGGCTGCCGACTAGCAGAGCAGCTGCCTCACGCTGATTGGCAGTAGGTGTTTCCGCCATGTTGCTGGCCAGGGAAGCCATTTTGATGGCGTGTGTGACTGAGTTCGCCTTCCTGCCGACTATTTCACTTCTGTATTCCTAAATATTCTGTGGCTAAAATAAGTGTTAAAATGGCCCTTGTGTGCAGGGTTGCCAGATCTACGGACGGGGCCTTCTACTAAATATGGTATATGTTGGCACAAAAAATTACCGTGATATTCCACCACCTCTGCTTATAATACATTTGGAAGAGCACTATAGGCCGTTCACGATAAAGCGAGCACTGCATAAAGTTTTATTTCAGCCGTTGTGCAGTCGTCTGTACTATTTATAATATGAAAATTTCCATGTAACTAAAATCCAGTGTAAACGTTTCAACACACTCAAAAGTTAACGTCTATTGGAGCAACAAAACATATTATTAATTAAATACAAGTTCAGCTGAGTGCTTAGTTTATAGTGAACAGCCTATACCAACTTTTTTTTTTGTTTTAGTGCTTATTAATTTCAAAATTTATACTTCACAAATAATTGCTTGTGAAGATTATAACTACTTTCTGTACAAATATTTCTTAGGTAATTTTGCTTGTTATTCTCGTGTGTTAAATTTTTCTAAGTGGAGAATTAATTCATCTCAACATTAAGTCTCGGCAGCTGTGAACGTGGTAAACTTAAAACTTCGCTCGCTTCCGTAACATACGTAACACGACCACTTACTTGCATATTTAATTCACGCCATACACGCTTTTACTCAACTTAAGTTAGTACTAGATTCTTACACAAGTCTTAGAACGTATATCTGGTTATATTGATAAAATTACACTCAATCGCGCATCGTACCGCTTCGAATGTAACAAGGTAGTGCAATAATTGAAAAACAATAATTCTCAAGTATAGCGACTTGATAGAAAACATACGCGGTTAAGGTGGCGAGTGCAATACTTCATACAAGACTCAGGTTTTACATCTGAAATGGAATTGTACCGATCATGAGTGTACGCTTGCAATCAATAATTCCATATCGACTTCTGATTAAAGTGTGGTTGGTAATATACCGCACAGTTATTATACGTTGACGAATTAGCCAATGCTAATCAAGAACCTACGTAACTCCTTTCACATTGCTAAGCTAATTGCAAAATGTGTGGTTGGAAGCCTCAGTAGAATTGCTATCGGAATATAACTGAACTAGTTTCGTACTACAGTAGTGGGAATTGTAGCTTGATTGCGCTTTCATTTGAATCACCGCGATGTAAGTTAAGAGTTGTACTAGTTCTGAGAGACCGAGGCCTAGGAACGTGTTGTCAGTAAGGCTAACTCTCGCTTATTCACCACTTTAATCATGGCCTCTACGCGCAATGGACGACTTGATGTACACGCCCTCTGACGTCACACCGAAGGGA
The DNA here is from genome assembly GCA_003012365.1 of Medauroidea extradentata. Taxonomy (NCBI): domain Eukaryota; kingdom Metazoa; phylum Arthropoda; class Insecta; order Phasmatodea; family Phasmatidae; genus Medauroidea; species Medauroidea extradentata. The sequence continues at coordinate 42,760 of PNEQ01014822.1, forward strand.
AATACTGTGGGAAACAAAGCTTGTTTACAAACATGCTGATTTGTTAGTTGGTAATTGCAGAAAGCAAAAACGTTGCGCATTCATAGATTTGCACGCAAGGGTAAAGCATATCAGTTTCAATTTCATGGTTAAGATGCGCAAATACATAAGATTAATGTTTACCTGAAAAAACGGCAAATTCCAAACAAATAATCAATTTTCTTGACGTACATCTCATCCGGGACATGTGAAGCCAAACAGCTAAATGAAGGTTATGTTCGCCTGCGGTATCCATGGAGATAGGAATTGTATCCCACACCTGACTGAAGCTCCGCCTCTTTTCTAGTCGACCATTCCCTCATTTGGCAGACGCAAACGTTCCGTCGGTGACACCCCTGAATAGGAAACTATAATATTTTTACTGTCAGATTGTACGGATGAATGTATTTTGAATGCCTAAAGAACACTGCGAAGTTACTGTGGCGATAGTTTAAGAATGTATGCCAGACAAATTAATGCTGAAAACTCCAATTTATATCTACACGGTTTTGAGAATCAATATGGAAGAACTATAAAACAACTACTGCCAACTTTATGAGCAAACATTTACCTACTCTCCGTTCACTCTAACCTGAGTTTTGAAGTAAACAAATAACATCATGCCATTGCACTTCGCTAGCTTCTAATTGGCTAGATATGTGCAGCGCGCCGACGTACTATTTTCAACCGACAAAACTGTGTACAGTTGGTATCATAGAAAACAACAACACGCTATCTATTAAAACAGTATTGCGTGAAAATTTCGTACACGTCATCGATTTACAAAAATAAAAACATTGTGAACGACATTTGCCAACAGTCAACAAGTTGCATTGGTTTACAGTGTATGTGCTTACACCGGCAACAAGCATATCTGTGGCTGTCATGCGCGGAGTGACTTCCTAGTTAAGAGGGCGTGGTCCTAGATAATTCAATGCTAAAAGCATCAATCTATAACTGGAGGTTTCTTGAAGCTAATTTGTGTAAAGTAAACAATAGCAATCCTAGACAATAGTTTGAGCCAACGTTTTAAACTAAATTGTTTCCAGTGTTACGAACTTCTGAGGCACAATCTCTGATGCAGGCGCAAGAGATCACGCATAACGAATTATTAATTCTGGATAAATATTTACTCATAAAGTTTGCAAATACCATTATCTAGAATTGTCATTGAGTATTTTATCCGTATTGGCTTCGAAAATTACGTATAAATCAATGCATGTTTCCAGCTTATCTACCACGCATTCTTAAATCTACTTCTTACTGCTTATGTTTTGAATTGTGTAAACCCATTTACGTGTGCCTTGTTGGCAGCACTGGTATTGGCGGGTGTGCGTGGGAGGCAATGCACAGTCGCGGCGTCTACACATTACTAGACAGCTGTGACCTTCACCAGCCCTGTACGGCTACTCGAGGATGTTCAACACTCGTGAACAACTTCGTCCAAAGTACCCCCCCCCCCGCCAAAAACCTCCTTAACCCTCGTGGAGGCGGAGGTCTACGAGCTGTCTTCCCGCCTTCCAAACTTGACTAAAACCTTGGAACTACTTTGTTGACGTCAACAAACGAGGTCACCTTGTTGCAACGAGGTTTTGAGATTCAACCCCTGACCTGTGGCTATAATGTTTTTTTACGCAGTGGCGGCTCGTGGATTGTTGCCAAGTAGGGCTGCAGTTTCCAGGTTTGTGCGCTGGTTGACTCTACAGCCACTGACACGCTGATGTGCAGGTGCCCCTTACTACTGAGTGATCACAACACATCTAGTAGTCGTTGGTCTACGGCGCGTTCATCAAGAGTGTTCAGTTCCGACTATCTGCAGCCCCGCCTGGCAACAACCCACGAGCCGCCACTGCTGTCGACGTCTGTGGGCTATGTCGCCGCTCGCTGTGCTGACAGGCCGATAAAAAAAAGGAAGGTGTCCGTCTCAGAGACCGTCATTATGCGTTCGACTTGTAGAAGTTCTGGAAGTGATAAGGACGCCACATCTCGCCTCGCTCTAGAGTCTAATGCGCTAGTCACAGAACTGGCGTGCAAGTCTTCTCGTCGACAACACACCTGTATGAGACATTCAGTGGTCCCCCTATCATTTTATAAAGTACCGTCTAATGTGGTGACTTTGTGCCACTTAAAATGTTTACTTTAGGGCCATGCAATGAAAAATTATAAAATTTTAATGGACGAATTAACTAGTTGGTTTTTAGTACTGACCTCGTGTTACTTATTTTTTACTCAAGTAGCCTAAAAATAAAACTTTTGAGGTGGCGCAAAGTCACTCCGCTTGACGGTATTATTAGTGACCCTTGTTTTTCGCGAAAATAATTTTGCCTCACCTTGTTTCCGTGCCTTACGTGCACATCGGCAGTTCTGCTTCGTGGTCAGTGATTGGATATTTTAACTGTCATGAGCCTTGTGATTCTACCGGCAAATCACAGACGTGTGGTGTTGCAGGGAAGTTTTTGTAACTGGCTCAGTCAAATGAGACACGGCTCTTCATATAGACACGCTGCAATAATCATGAAGCAAAATTGCAGATGTGTACGTAAGGCACTGAAGCAAACCAGGGCAAAATTCTTTTCGCGATTAAACAGGGCCCTTAAGCATTATTAAAGACAAAGTTGTATTCCACACGCATGTGCCTTTCAAAAAACTCTGCGGCTCGATTAACATACCGTAAACCGGGGTTACTTTGACCTAGTAGGGTAACTTAGCTCCACCCAAAATGTTGGTCTTAATGCTGTTTTGCAAAGAAAATTTTAAAGGTGAACTGTATGTTCAAAAGAAATTATTTCAAATACAAGGTTCCAATTATCTACTTACTCACCACAAGACACCAAAACAAACATTTCCAATGGTTAAAATAATCCCGAAAATGGATAAAGTAACCCCGGTTTACAGTAATTAAAAAGTCCGCGAAAACGTCCATTTTTGCCATTTTCGGCCGCTAAAAAGTACGCTTTAGTGAGAAGAGGTGAACTTGAAATAAGGGTCAAGCAGACATCGCTCTCGAGCGATGAGCAGTTTTCGAGTAATATATTAAGGGGCCCGCCTCGTTGCCATAAAATCGCTCTGCAGTGTGTTTGAAGAATACGTTTTACACTGAAACTAATACACGTGTGTTTACGCCGTTTGTCTACGAAAAGAACACACACTTCAGACGACTACCTCTAAGTACTTTCAGGCCAACACACGTATTAGAAATCCCCTTTTAGGACACGTCAAAATGGGTTAAAATGGGTTTTCAGGCTGCTATAGCAGATAATATACTAATCGGAAACACGTGAAACCACTTAAGGGCAGTGCATTGGACTTAAATAAAGTCATTTCGTAAATAAAACAATAGGGTCACCACTTAAAGTCCCGTAGGAAAATAGTTTTTTCGCGAAGCCTGCACGCCTTCAGCGTAGAAAGACGCGCCGTTATTGGCCCCATACGACGTCGCCCTTAGTACCATACCTCACTCACAGAAGCACATATGCCAAGAGGCGGGCCCCTAACGGCCGAAGCTCTGCATGCCTCTCGGCGGCTTGGTAGGGCGGCCACCTTAATAAAACACACAAAATGTCTACATACAAAACTAATTTTATTACCTCAGAATACATTTTGGTTCTGCAAAGAACGTATTTGTTTAGATAAGAACCACTGCAAAGTAGTTACCCACAAAGAATAATTTGATATTATGTAAGTGGTAAAAAAATTTACATACTTCTCACATTCCTTTAACAAAAAAAAAAACTGATGATCTTCAAACGACTGAACAGATTTTCTTGCATTGTGGCTAAGAACACTTACGATCAAGTCACCTTAAAAAAAATCGGTTCATCCGTTTAGCAGCTACGATGCCACAAACAGACACAAATATACACGCCAAACTTATAAAACCCTTCTTTTTGCGTCATTGGGTTAAAAAATAACAAAAGCTAGTGTTGGCATTATTTAAATTAAGTTTTGTAGTTATACTTAGGGACCTGCAAACTTCATATTATTTTTTTTTTGCAGCAGACTAGGATGCAAGCTAATGTACGTTCTCTCAATGTATCCCATTGGCCCACAATGTCATGGCTTGCTACAGAGATCGCGTTTGATCAATAACTTAAAGACATATGGTGAGTGACCAATCTGCTGCGAAGTATTTACACTCTTCAACTGACATCATATATGCTCGTAGCCAACGATCTCACAGATTGCTCTCTCGTACATACAGAGCACTGGAGTCTATTCTGTCTTCAAATAACAAAGCGATATGGCATGCGTTCAGTAATATATATATATATATATATATATATATATATATATATATATATATATATATATATATATATATATATAGAGAGAGAGAGAGAGAGAGATAGAGACAAGCAAAATTCGCGTTATTTTCTGACATCTGACTAGACTCCAAGTGACTATAGGCTAGTTCGACGTCTCCCGCTGGCCGATATTGTCGTGACTTGCCGCGGAGAATGCTTACACGGTGGAGAGGTCAATCTTTGTAAAGACGTAATATACGTAAATGACAACACATACAAGTTATTTGCCAATGGAATAGCAGATTATGTTTTGTATTGTATGGGAAAGTGACGTTTAGTCTGCTACCAAGTGATAACACAAAATTTGCATGTCTCTATTTATGATAGAGATAATTGTACTTTAATAAGCCAAGCTTCACAAAAATATTGTCGAAAAAGTATGTATGAAAAAAAATTGTATAATACCAAATATGTGTTCGCAACATTTCATCATATTATAAAACAAGATATATTTACCGAGAGCTAAATATATTCAAAGAATTGTTTTCTTTACTGTAAAGATAATGTTTTTCACTGAGTTCATTGTGTCGTTTACAAATATCGCTTAAGAGTCGGCACACGCCCCGTGATAAGTTGTATTTTTTATTTCCTAGCTATAGGCAGGTAAAATCCATAATAATCAGACAGATGTAAAACATAGAACCTAGAAACCCTTGATTTTCACAACAAACCTGCATTGATTCACTCGTCCGAGTACAGTTTCAATGCGGGTGGAAGGAGGGCGTGCTGGCCTTCGGGCCTAAAACTTGTCCTACCGGCGATTTCACTTCTGTATTCCTAAATATTCTGTGACTAGGGTCATGAGCTTTTCGCGAAAAGAGATTTGCCCCAGTTTGTTTCGGCGCCTCACCTCGACATCTGCATCTCTGCTTCGTAGTTATTGACAGCTTGTCTTTGCGAAGTGATGTCTCTCATTAGACTTCACCAATCACAACAAGGTTAGTACGACACCACACTCCTGTGATTTGCGGGTAGAACCCCAAGACACGTGGGGCCGCGGTGGCCGAGAGGTCAGACCTCTCGCCTCCCACCAAGGCGATCCGGGTTCGATTCCGGGCGGGTTAGGTCCCCGGGTTATTCGCACGTGGGAATCGTGCCGGACGATGCCGCTGGTCGGCGGGTTTTCTAGGGGATCTCCCGTTTCCCCCGCCCTGTCATTCCGGCACTGCTCCATACTCACCTCATGTCACCCCTCACCAGCGTTAAAGACCTCGATGTTGAACGCTGACCAAAAATATCTCTAATCACTGACTATGAAGCAGAACTGCAGATGTGCACATAAGTGGAGACATGCAAAACTCGCGTTGTTTCTTGCCACCAGGCTAAACTCCAAATGTTTATATACTCATCCAACTTCTCCCATAGGCAAACAATGCCGAGGTCTACCGGGTAAAATTCATGTGTCCAATAATTAACAGTTGCATATTTGAGTGTCCAACCTGCTGTAAAGACACGTAGCTGACGTCACATAGAGGCTACGGCCAGTGTAATATGATGCTGTAATCGTGTATATATAGCACTGTTAAATCTGGTCTGTTACCAAATAACGCGAATTTTGCAGGTCCCTACACGTAAGGCAGTGAAAATAACTGAGGCAAAATTCTTTTCGCGAAAACTTCACGGCACTTACCATTACTTTACGGACACCCTGTATTCTTAGAGGCTACCCTGCCGGTCAGTGAACCCGCGAATTTGTCCATCCTCTTCCAATCAGTCACACGAGGGTCATTTTTCAACTCCACTGTCGAGACCTGTTCTGTGTGTTTGCCCAGAAGTCAACACTCGGTGGAACCTACATTCTGCCCGACCTGCGAGGAGTGATGAGCTGGTCCGGATGCGACCAGCTAGCGGTCAGAGGTTCCTCGGGGTCGTGCGAGCTTATTCCTCTACACGTCAGCCAGTCGTTTAACGATCGCCTCGTCCACTTCCTCGACGTCCGACGAATGTTAGGAAGGACGCGCGCGATCCTTTACTCTGGGCGGTTGGCATTAGTCAGCGCGGGCGACCGCCCTCGTCGGCCATGTCCGAAGGTCATCGGTCAGGAGAGGAAGAGGGAATTTTAACTGAGCAGATAAAAACTTTGTAATTATTTACCGCGTGAGATGGATGGCAGCCACGGACTTCTTCCTTATATACAGGTATTTCTAGCATTCCAGCCGTCGAACTAAAGAGCGACAACTAATCCTGGCAAAACGCAAGGCGTTACGAGACGCAACATCCAAAATTGGGAGAAGGATTGGGAGAAGTTACGGAAAACACAACATTTTAGCGGGCGCATTACCTTATATAACTTAAAATCACTAACATTGTATAAATACACAGAGAAAAAGGTTTGGTTGATTCAACCGTATAAATGTTTGTATATAGCCAAACAAGTTTGTATTTGATTCAACAAAAATTTTGTTGGCTGAAAAACATATGAAACGAGCCGAGTATTGACTTTGTTGACCTAACAAAATGTATATTACTGGACTAAGCCATTCTTTTGGGATAACTATACCTGCCAGACAACCAAATATTTGGTTGGTTCAACTGTTACACACTTGTTTGGCCATATACAAACATATATACGGTTGAATCAACCAATCATTTCTCTCTGTGTAACCATTACGGACTTCTTTTCTACAGTACGTAGATTAGGGTCGATAGTTGACACAAAAGTCAATATTTATGTATATGTCGATGAGTTGCAACTTGCGAAAGTTTCGTTTTCTTGGTAAAAATATTTTAATGTTGTTGGGTAGGGGGGGGGTCATGTGCCCTCTTGCGCCATCTCTACGTCCACGGAAGTTACGTCTATGACGAAATGTTTTCGACTATGCAAGCAAGAGCGGATCCAGCTCTATGTTTGGCGAAGGGCAAGGGGGAGGGGGGCACTCCTTATAAAGAAGCAATGCCCACACATGAAGTTAAAGGACGTGTGTCTATGGGTTCTCCCCAGGAAATCTTTAGTATTCAAGGCGCAAAATTGTGCTGTTCAATTCGTTTCCTAAACAAAAAATTAAATATATACCTCTTTAAAAATGTTTTAATATTTTAAGGGTGCGGTCTACCACAATTTTCATCACCATTTTTTATTATTTATTTGTACCAGACCTTTTTATCTTATTTTAAGACACAACATTTAACTAAATTTGGCTCTTAAGAAATTTTTTTATCTCTCATAGTTTCCGCGTAATGGCTTGTTAAAGTCATATTTTGCGTGTTTCCGTTTTAAGGACTACACTAAAACAAACTGATATACCAAACTCAAAAAAATCACAGTGGATAAGGACATTGCAGGATACAATGTCATGCTCATAAAAATAAAGAATAAAAATTATTTGTATTCTAAAAAAAAATCTTGAATTTTTAAAATTTTTATTTTCAATTTCAGCATTTTTTTAAATTCAAATAATTTTTATTCTTTATTTTTATGAGCATGAAATTGTAGCCTGCAATATCTTTATCTACTGTGATTTTTTTTTAGTTTGGTATATCAGTTGGTTTAGTGTAGTCCTTAAAACGGAAACATGCAAAATATGACTTTAATAAGCCATTATGCGAAAACTATGAGAGATAAAAAAATTTTATAAGAGCCAAATTTAGTCCCATTTTGTGTCTAAATTAAGAAAAAAATATCTGGTACAAATAAAAAATAAAAAAATGGTGATGAAAATTGCTGTAGACCGCACCCTTAGGGATAAACTATACATATTGACAATTATGTGGGCAGGGGGGCTGGCCCTCTGCCCCCTGGATCAGCCCTTGCATGCAAGCGGTATAATACTACGCCAGTCTTCTATTGGCTGGCTGTTATGTAAATTTGTACAGCCGTTAATATAAATATGATAATTTAATTTTTGCATAAACCTTGGGCATAAATAGGAGCAGCAAAAATATACAAAATGAATCAGTGGATTTACCATAAAAATTATATGAAACCGATACTTTAAGGAGCACCACGAGATATAAACAAAAAATGCATTCTGCGTTTTCCTCTGATCTCTTTCAAATAAGGAAGTAAGTTCAATAAGGGTTTATTTTATATCAATACAATTACATTTCACTTCACTTCACTTCACGAAAATTTAGAGACGAAACATGCTCTTGCATGGCCAACACACAGCTAATGTGCCAGGCGTGGATCTCTCTCGTGGCAGGGCATCACTAGTCATGTTGGAATAAATTAATTATTATGAATTAATAAATTATGAATATAAAAAAAATTTCCACACACATTGCGGCGTAATTTTGAGTTAATAGCTAAATATCGAGGTCTGTACTGCAGCGAAATGCAAATGGAATTCGAGGTATAATCGCATATTTAACATTTGTTTTCTTAGAATTAAAAAAAAAAAAGCGAAAAATAATAAAATTCAATATGGCAACTGAAACCGATCCTTAACAGCCCGCGCGCTAAGACCCGGTCGCTTTCGTTGTAACCAAATAGCTCGCAAAGTACACTATAAATCTGAGTTAGTGAATATTCACTGATTCACGCTGACGGATACAGCAGTTTCAACTATTTGAATCTGTGAAAATGGTCACTGTTTAATTAGTAAATATTCACGTATTTCCTTTAAGAGTGCCAACATCTCACAAGTGAATCAGTGAATATTCTCAGTTTTTTTTTTTTTTTCGTTGTTTTCAAAGAACAGTTTTCACTTAATGAATCAGTAAGAATTTACTGGAAAATCTGTGGATGTTCACTAATTAACTTGTGGAATGTTGGCACTCTATCGGAATCAGTAAATAGTCACCGATTTCACAGTGGTTTCTCACTGATTCAATTTGTTGAAACTGCTCCATCCATCGGCGTGAATCCGTGAATATTCACTAATTCAGATACACAGTGTAGATTTGCATCACTAGCCTATTATTGCACGTATCGAAAGTCAATTGGTCAAAATATATGTATATGCCAATATGCACTTTCCTTCCATTACCTTAAGGCGACTGGACACCAAAGAAAAGAAAATTCCTATTTTTAGACAATTTAAAATTTTCTTCTTTATTACATGCAGCAGGATTATATGAGTACTTATTGTATGGTCTGATGAAGTTAAAAATTCAGAAATGAAACTGAAATGACAATAAATTATAATGAAAAATAGAATAATCTAAAACGGCGACACTTCTTCCTTCTTAACACCTCGTCAAATAGTTGTACAGGAATTTTAAAATACAATTTTAAAGTAAAATAATTTTCATATTAATAATCATTAAAGTTTTTGTCACACATGTGCCATCTTTTGTACTTAATTTTTTTTTGCAGCCATAAACCTCATAGTTTTTTCACTTCAGATTTTCGCAATCAATGTATAACAAATTTTAATATTATAACAAGTCAAAATCAAAAAGAAACAATTTGCGAACGAACGGTCTATTATTTTCCAAATCGCTCACATATAACTGAGCATCAAATGACTGGTCTTGAGTTTGAATTATTTCCAAAGCATTCAACTAAAGAAGTTTTGAGTTTTTTTTCACTAATGTTCATAACCTTAAGAGTACGTCCAGACACATAAATGCAAACGGAAATTAATTCAAACGTACGCGTTCTTAAAAGTAAATATGGAAAAACTACAAAGCAATAAACCTACATAATGGCACGTGCCAACTTTATGAACAAACATTTACTCAAAATGATGCATTTATTAAACGTTATCTGTTCCGCCGCAAATAAATGTACGAGATTTCGGCGCCGGAGTTGGTTCTTCAGAAATATGTTACTCAATAAACATTTTTGCTAGGACAGTTGAAAAGAACTGTTGTATAGGGTTTTTTTTTTTTTTTTTGCAAATTAACTACGAAAAATATGAAATTTTACACAAATGCTTTTAGCGTTAGCGCTGAATATTGTACAATGCCCTCTTAAATGTGTTCAAGTGCGATAAATTCATAATTTTATATTTTTACGAAATCATGTTAGTTTTGTAGACGGTACTTGTGAGTGCAGTTAATTCTTACAAAACAATTTCAGCTCTCGCAGTTTTATCATAACAGTGCATCAAATTCAAAATTTGCACCTTAAGCTGCTATTCAAATAGTAAAAACCACTTAACTTTCTAAAACGAAATAATTCACAGTGAATGGGCTATGTAACAAAGCACTTAAAAAAAAACTTCTAGTGAACTACTTTTGTATTTTAAAAAATTGCTGAGTTTTCAACTTTTTTCTTGTAATCTTGCAGTTTTTTTTTTAATTTAAAATATGATGTGTGGGCTTCTAAATGCTTTGTTGCATAGCTCATGTAATGTTAGTTAACCATGAATTATTTCATTTAAGTAAGTCAATATTGACTTTTACTATTTGCATGGCAGCATAACGTGCATATTTTGTCTTTGACGCACCGTTGTCAGAAAACTATGATAGCTAAAATTGTTTCGTAAGACGAAACTGTACTCACAAGTATTGCTTATGAAACTAATACTATTTCATAAAAAATATAAAATTATGATTTTATCGTAATTGAACACCCTTAAGCTGAACTTTGTCGGTTTTAATCTGGACGTCGCCAAGCAATCACTCAAGGAGGGAGGTAATGGTGGAGGCGTTAGAAGAACTAGCACCTTTGTCCCGCTGAAGCAAGGATCAACAGATAGCGAGGTAACCTTGACATCACTTCAAGCATCGCGGCGGTGATGTAAATCCGAGGCGCGCCTCCCCCTGGAGACAATTACAGGTCGATCGTCCGTGACGGTCAGGCGAGGGTTGACGGTCTGCCAGGGTCGAGGTGGGCCGATGATTCGATCCCTGCATGTCCAGCCGAGCACGACCGGCGCGCCGTCACACCTGGTGTACCACGACGTCGACCACCTGCCGCGCGCATGGCAACCACACGTCTGCAAGCTGCCGCTACCGTCACTTGACGAGACGTGGAGGAACACGGGTGGCGATGTGGCGAGGCTTCATACGTATGTGTGACATTCGCGTCATTTGCAAGAGCGCTCGACGTCCATCGTTGGCCGACAATGTCTTGGCCTTTCACGGGGAAGCTTCTGTCCGGTAACACAGGCTAAATAGTAGGTCTAATACAGACGTGAAATGACGTGGCGGCTCGTTTGATACGGGCGAACTTCCCCGAGACTGTTGATACCAACCCCGTGTTTGTTTGCCTCCTGCATGTTACTGTTGGGTTCCTACTGGCCTAGCTACCGACCAGCAAGGCGGTCGCCTTATGCTGATTGACGACAGGCGTTTCCACAATGTTGCTGGTCAGGGAAGCCATTTCGCAGGCTGGTGTGACTAAATTCGCCACCCTACCGGCGATTTCACTTCTGTGTTCCTAAATATTCTGTGCCAGTAATCTTAAGTTCCAAGATAGCACAGATCAAATGAGCCGCCACATCATTTCATGTCTGTACTACTATTTAGACTGTGACGGTAGAGCGACGATTCCCATGTGAAGCGGTAACTCACATAAACGACATCACTTTAAATGCTTATGAAAATTCACTCGCTACAGTAGGGTAGATTATCTCAGTCACCTGACCAGATATTGTTGATTACTAGGATTTGATAACATCTGCAATGTTATTTAAGGTTTTAAAATAACGGGAATCCTAAAAAAAAAGTTTACTTGATGTAACGAGTCAGCACTCTCGAAGTCATTGGGCTGAGCGACCTGAAGAGCCACGGCACCGCCCCCACCCCTACTCGTTAACTACAGCCCCGGTGACGAGACGGCGAACTACGCCCCTCCTCCTTCCCCTCCCCAACACACTATCTTCTGTCCAGCTGCGAGGTGGCGGACCGCGCCCCTCCTCCTCGTCCAACCATCTTCCCGCCCCTGGGGATGTGGGCCACTCGGGCCTGGCTGACGTCAGTGGTCTTCTGAATGGGCGGTCACCTGTCAGTCATCCATGGCAAACATTCAGCTCGGATGTAACTGAATGTTACTGCAACACCTAGAACGTTCAGCTTACATCAGAGAGCATTGTCGGTGAGCTCTGCGAATATTCTGGGCTTCGTCGCAGGCGACTACGATTACCGGCCCACTGCGAGTATAGGAGTGATTGGGGCATTTAGCTGGTGAGTGTTCGCGACCGACTTGGCAGCGAGGGACGATGCCGGACCAGCAGATCTAGGAGAGGCTACGGAGGTGTGGACGACGGCGAAACTCTTCGAGTGATGTGAGTAAGGGTGACAGTGGACGAACAGGTTGAACTGCAGCTGTGCATTGTGAGACATTTCTAGATAGAAACTTACGTGGTCGGAGGTCTGATTAGAGAGACGTTGTTAATTATACACTAGAGAAGTAAATTAGGCTTTAAGGGAGATTGCTTGTATATAATATCTGTAAGAGTTTAATTGAAAAGGGTGAAGCATGAGCCGAATTGTTGTGTACTCCAGTTCGTATCTTCCCGTAGCGTATTGACATAAACATTGCCCTGTGCTGTTATTTACATAGGGTTGCATAATATTTACATATACATCTACATTACACTACTCCGAAAAAATTTATAGACAATATCTACTCACTAAATATACGAGAGTAGAATAATTGCTGTAATCAATAGTAGTATTACTTATTATAAATAACTGCGCGTTTTTATCTACATAATATGGGCAGACATGCATAGACTCTAATTTGTACGACACGTACAAATGCCGTTACAAATCACGTAAATGTGTGCACATTATGTGCATTCGAATTTGAAACACACCAACAAACTCACGACACATGTTTTTCAAGAATTCAAGTTTCGTTCTCTTGTACCTACATTGCTTTTCTGTGGTTAAGTATAAGTTCCAAACACAAAAACTAGCAATCTTAAAACGTAACAATTCACAGAATACCCTTAGCTTAAGATAGTTTGGCAATGAAATTAATGACAGGTCTTTTAAAATAATTTTTAGTGTGTTATAAGAAAACGTGTTGATTGCAAAAGCAAACATCTCAACGAACGATATCTTGCACGGAGCTACCTCATGTCATCTATCGGTCGAATTTTGAACTACAGCGTCTGCAGTGCAAAACGCCGAGTGCCGACGACGGTAAATATCTAACGACCAGGTCACGTCACTTTCTGTTGGTGCTTATTAATTTAAGTTATTCAGCCATTGGATACACAAGTAATATAATAAACAAAGATTTTAAAGTATATGAAATACAATTAGGTCGATTTAATTTCATTATATTTCAGTTCTTTAGTTTGTACTGTTTTTGCGATAGTTATTTTTTAAACTTAAATGAGAGCAGATATAAAAATCTTCTGGCAGTTTTTTTTATGGTTTTGCCGTTATAGCAAATTTTTTTCAAACCAAGAAATTATACGGTTCCGTCTTAAAAGCTAAAAAACCAGAATTTCGTTAGTTACATAATTAGCTGAAACTGTAGTATTCACTGCCATGAAAAAATCTGTCAACATGTTGAAGACGATTTTAAATAAAATTTTCAGACAGATTTTTTATATCTGCCCTCAGGAGTAAAAAATAAACATCGCTAATAATGTACAAAGTAGAAAGTATGGCCTTAAACAGAAAAATACGTTAGGTTATCATTGCCAATCATGCAATGTTAATGTTCGACATTTGGCGCCATATTGGATTGTTTTATTTTTCGAGGTTTTGGAATTCTTAGAGTAAAAAAGTTAAGTTTGCTGTTTTAGCGCAAATTCTATTCAGACGTGGCAGTAGAACTGATAGCGCGTATTTAGGCTGCAATTATTTTTATGTTCTATATTTGCTCGAATAATAACTGTCGAAATACACGTTAGCACTTCAACTGCCACGCCTGCACTGCAGAACAAGAGGCAAACAGAATTCGAGCAGTAATTACTAATTTTACAGTTTTCTTCTTCGCATTTCTAAACAGCGAAAAATAAATTAATACAACATGGCGACTCATGCCGAGAAATGCCGTAACGGCTATTTTATATACGTTGACGTTTTAGTGCTGACTTTATGTTGAACGGCCTATAAGAAGGCACGAGAGCAGAAAATTGCCTGTCAGGCGGGAGCGACCCAGGGAAGAGCTGGGACTGCAGATGAAAGAACAGTGGTAATTATTTGCTGTAGATGAGTATGACGACGTGCGTGTGCTCATTGTTATTGTTTAACGTCGGCCAGAGGTCACTGAGGAAGACAGGGCCCCTCACCTCCACCACCCCTAGCAACACACCTACCAGAGCACACTGGCACAGTCACAGCCTCTCATTAGCCTCCGGCACCTCGCTAATTATCTCGCCCACTCCTCAGAGCTTCCCTGGAGACCAGGCTGTGCTCGAGATAGCTGGGTGATGGTTCGAGTGGGAAAACAACGAGGGAAGAGTAATTGCAGCACTACAGCCTGCATCTGACGCCAGACAATACTCACAGTAATGGACGCACACTTCTCCTGTTGACTGAGACGACTTACCTCGGCAATTACGCCCATGAGTAGACACTATTTCGGTCCCACCACACTTGGAATGGGTAACCGTATACAGGTTAAACAGAAACGGCCGTATGTTAAGTAAACCACGCGAACTCTTGGCTAAATTGGAGACAAACTATTTTGCGTAATTTCGCTGCCAACCACACAAACAGTAAAGCGACTAGAGTTAATGCTGATTTGTATGCGGCAACAGCTAGTGATATTTTTCAAAGGTTAAATTTTTAGTGATCACTTTATCCCGAACGACATATGCTTGACCCGGATGATGACATGGAATGAAGCCTACAATGGAGAATAGTCGGAATGATGACGAGAAGAAACGGAAGATCCCTGAGAAAATCCAACGACCAACGACTTCACCTACGAGGGCACATACCGGTATATGCCATTTTTGGAGCTAACTCCTTAATTACTTGTAAATGTCTGATAGTCCGTAGAAGAGTGTGGATGAATTCCACGTGAAGACTGTGCAAGGAATTGTGGGTATACATAGGCCTACTACGTAGGGAGTGCGCAAAGTGCGGCGAAGTTCAAGAAAAAGACGCGGACGGAATATTTTTTCCCGCGCTACTCGAGTAAAATAAAAGTAAAAAAAGCACGCAAGGCCAACTGTGCGGTCGCGCGAACCGACGACCGCAACCACGTAAAACGGTGGCAATTTATTTTGCGGTAGCCGATTTTTCCGTCGAGTCACCAGCTGTAACAAGACTATATCAGGTTCCCCGCACCTCCAACACTCCCAGCTTTCTCGCGGGGAAGAGCGGGAGGATTTAAGGCCATGCTACCTAGATCTATTCACATTGCTGCAAAAAAACTCAAAACTTTTTTAACGAAATTCTTTGCAAAAATTAATTATGCTTATTCTATATGTCGTTATTTTACAAAATATTTCACTGTACCTTCGCAAAATAATATATTGCTCGATTATGGCTTATTTTCATTACGAAATTGGTTATAAATTGGGTCAAAAACATGACAAAAAATCACGAGATTTATTGATATAAAAATAGGTAGGAATATATATATATATATATATATATATATATATATATATATATGTGTGTGTATGTGACAAAAATGTAAGGACTCTTTGATAATAAAATTATGATGCTTTAACAGTAGGTTCAAGATTACTGTAAAACTACCGGGAGAGACGAAGGGTTGCTGGAAAGATGTTTTCTGTAAAATCAGTGTATATACCAATATCTCCGTAAATAACTGTTCTGGGAATTTTATCTTCTTCCACGTAATATAAAATCCTTTTATCAATAGACGCCACGTTTTACTTTAGTCCTGCCGTATGTCATTAAAGCGATAACAGATAGTTAACATGGCTGGAAAAGGTATTTTTAGGGCGTCGTGGCCCTGTCTTCTGTAGGTAAAACGAGGAAAGTACGTAAGAGAATGAGTAGTTCAGTCCTTTACTAATCCTGATCATTTATCGAAAACGTGTCTCCTAGTTATGTTCCAAATGGTGATCACTATATTGACTAATTTTGTTAGGCAGATAACACTATAGTATTAACTAATTTGTCAATTATTTTAATTTCCATTTGTAAACTTATTAACCAAAACATAATAGTCTACTTGCCTAAAAACAACACACTACATAATAATAATTATTTTAAGAGCGGAAGATAGGTACCTGCTAACCTTTAGGCTGACAAAATACTATCGCAAAAGTAGTATAAATACGTGATCATTGTTTTAGTTAAGGTTTGCATATCAAGACATTAGATTTACTGTAGTTCATTGCTTATTTCGGTATTATTATAAAGTTGTGGTAAAATGCATTATCTAGATCTAAATCTCGTAAATCCGACTTACAAATACTACGCAATTAGTGCTGGTATTATTTTTAATTTGATAATTAGACGCTCGGTATTTCAGTTACCGGGTAAAACGTGAATGACTAAATCCAAAGACGTTTATGAAACGTTAATTTTGAAATTTATAAGAAGTTAGGAGTAATTTCAACGAAAATATTGTAAAATGAAAAATCAACACGAGAGGCGAGTCTTTAGAACCTCAGAGAAAATTCTCGAGTGAAAATATGCGTTTTTCCCCCTTAGAAAACTAATACAAATAGCCGAACATAATTTGTACGGGAAATGTACAGTACACTTATGTGTGTCAATGTTTGTATGTTTTATACTTCAATTTTTGAATCAATGAATAGTCAGAAAGTAATGAATCCAGCAAAAATTGTATAAATTTATTTATGAAAGTATAAAATAAACAATGGTTGAACTTTATGAGTGCTTATATGATCGGAACAAAACGGTCGCGATCAAGGTCTGAGAGCTCGTGGCTGCTAAGGCCTAGTCTTGCTCGCCCAGCACATGTCCTATAACCTCTATGTACGAGGCACTCCACTTTCGTGCACACTCCCCCTTAGCCAGTGACGTACGTATGAGGGGCTGAGATTCACAATGGAGTAGGTCACAAATATTTCGTACTGTCGATTTGATTAATTATGTTTCAAACAAGTTTTCTGTGCCTAATATTTCACTCTCGACTGAATTTCTATATACCATTTGAGTATTGCAAGGTTGTACTGCACTTTGCGTGCGATTACAAATATTTTTTTTACAAGAAAACAATTTTAATTGACTTAACACCACTATAAACCTAAGCCACTTGTATTATATACTGTTATCAGACGTTTACCCGCACAAGCATGACGCTACAAATAAAAATAATAATAAAACGAGCTTTGGGAAGAGTGGATGGAGGCTATGTAGAAAAATTACATACTCGCGAGTATTTTGTATTGAATATGTAGCGTGTTGCTGTAACTGGGATGTGACCTCGCACTTTGACTCTGCAGACCCGCTGGACCGGTTGTATCGCGAGGAGGAGATTATGCTGGGTAGTATCTGAGGACGTGGCATAGATACCTACATCGTTACTCGCTACTTTTTTCCTGCCAACATCCTGATATAGGTCATTCAGGTTAAAGTGATCACTAACATTTTACCTTTGATAGACATAAGTAGCCGTTATTGAGTATAATTCAACATTTAGAGGGAGTGTTAGATAATTTGATTGATTTTCAGTTTTTGAGCCATAACATTTATTCAAATTATATTATCAAAATTTTCACTTCGACAAAGCATGGTATATATTCTTGGTAAACTGTTTTACATGAACAATAATGGAATTTATCACCTATTCATCAGGCAGAACCACTGCAAGAGAATTCTTGATAGTTAACGTATAATCTTCTGCGTACCGAATACATTCTAGTAGATTTAGGTAAATATAGTAAGTGGACGCGAACTAACGGACACGGATGCAGTATCATTGCAATGATTCTGCCTAACGAATAATTCAAATATTCCATTATTCATTTATGTCAAGAAGTTAACCAACAATATATCTTATCCTCTGCCGAAGAGAAAATTTTGATAATACAATTTGAATAAATGTTATGGCTCAAAAACTGAAAATACTTTAAAAATGTCTAACACTCCCCTTTAACAATAAACAGTTACCTTACTCCTTGTATGTTTGGCCACGAATTAACCGAATGTACTTCTGTGCATTTCTATTAAAATAAAACAATACTAAGTAAAATCAATTGAAAATATACATATTTGAATTTTATACAAACAATGAACGTTTATTTATGAAACCAGGTTTCTACCGACTACACAAGTTATTTTACACGGTCAAACATCAAGTGCCGTTGTCCAGAGAAGTTAGACATTTCCCGTCATTAGCCGTTACGTGCGGATAGGTACCAATTGGCTGAAAATATAAATTTGGCAGGTCTTATTTGATTGCTAGAGGCACGAGTATTTTCCGTATTCATCTGGCAACAGCGTAGGCTTATCAGATCTAATAAAACTTCCTAAAATGTTTAGGAAGTTATTATCCCAGACGCAGTATGGGACAGTTACCATACTTCCGTCTTGTAAATATGCAAACCTTTTACACTTGTTACAATACAATTCTGGTAACTTCAGTATACATTTGACTGTTCTATAAAAAGGTTTAGGAGTGTTACCATGGATGTCTGGGAAACTATTCTACCATACCTACTTCCTTAGCATTCCTATACGCACGTCTGGTAAATTCACAAACTATTTTACTGGCTTGCAGTAGTCAAACGCGTTTCGTAACAGCAGCCAGCAAGTCACAGACATGACAATGAAGTATACACAAGTGGCGTTCAACCTGACTTGGAATGTATATGCGAAATTTACGTACCTCTAGTAATGTCTAACATGTCTTGATACGTTACTTAATGTTTGCGGGTGTAAGATAAATTGTGCAGTCAGTATGAATCCACACAGTTTGATAAAATATTGTATATTAGTTATATAAAATACAATTACGTCGATCTCGGTTGATTTTGTTTCAGTATTATTGTATTTACATAGGAAAATACACGGAACTATATAGAGTAATTTCGCTGCCAACTTTACAAGCAGTAAGGGCACTATAGTTTATGTTGAATTATATGCAGTAACGGCTAGTGATGTTTTTCAAAGTTTAAATGTTTAGTGTTCACTTTATCCCGAACGACATATACTTGCCCCGGATGATGACATGAAATGAAGCCTACAATGGAGAAAAGTCGGAATGATGACGAAAGAAACGGAAGATCCCCGAAAAAACCCACCGCCCAGCGACTTTGTCCGCTATGAGTCCCACATGCGGAAATTCGGAGTCCATTGTTAAATAAGTTTGAAAGACCTTATATCCATTTTTTTTGCACTTGTCTTCTCTCATACGTAAAAACTAATATTGCTGTCGACATAATGAAAGAAGAGATTAGTTAAATATAAAACCAAGGAGGTAATATGTGGAATCGATGTGAAATATTTTAATTCTGAATTAATTAATTTTAAACATAATTCACATTAATGTATTTTAAAACTTTATTGCGATATAAATGGTCAAAAATTATTCACGTAACTATTTAAAACTTCATTTATAATTACAAATTATTAAAGTTTAACGTAAGAAAAATTTCTCATGTTAATGTTTACTTCCAAATATTTCTCTCGGACTTACTTTTTGTTTGACAGTTATCTAAAATTTATTACTTAAGAAGTAATTTATTTTAGCTTTGATTCCCCAAGTAATAAAATATAATATTGATTCCCATATATGCAATTACAACATTGATTTCCCAAGTAATTAATTTTTAAATTATTCCTGAAGTAACAAATCATAACATTTATTTCCCAAGTATATAATTATTAAATTCCTTCCCCAAGTAATTATTAACAACATTGTTCCCCAGGTAATCATTTATAAAACTCATTTCCCATTTAAATTCCGGCTAGTTAGTATGGCATGATTTGAATTTGAAGCAAAGCTGAATGCAAAGGTGAAGGAAATATCGAGAAAATACCCGCCGACCAATAGCAAACCCGCCTTGTTTTCAACTCGCACAAACCGGGGACGACCCTGTTAGGGACCGAACTAGGATCTTATCTGTGGTCTGACTAGTACATACACTATTTTGCCAAAGAAGTAGATTTCTTATTTTAAAACGAAAGACTACAAGTCAGTTGTGCGTTGTACACTTGAAAACGATGACGCACGCAGTCCGCACGTTATCAGCCCTACACTTTAAATCTGGATTAGTGATTATTCACTGATTCACGCTGACAGATGGAGTAGTTTCAACTATTTGAATCAGTGAAAATAGTCACAATTTAATTAGTGAATATTCACTGACTTCCTTTAATAGTGCCAATTTCCCACAAGTGAATCAGTAAACAATCGCAGTTTTTTTTTTCAGTTGTTTTAAAAAAACAGTTTACACTTATTGAATCAGCAAAAAATTACTGGAAAATCTGTGGACATTCACTAATTAATTTGTAGAATTTATCGGAATCAGTGAATAGTCAACAATTTCACAGTGGTTTCTCACTGATTCAATTTGTTGAAACTGCTCCATCCATTGGCGTGATTCAGTAAATATTCACTAATTCATATTTAGAGCGTATCGATCTCGTGTTCTGATCATACACAGGGCCATGAACATTTCGCGAAAATAATTTTTCCCCAGTTTGTTTTAGTGCATTTCGTGCACTTCCCTACAGTTCTGCTTCATAGTAAGTGATTGCCGCAGGGGCCGGAAAATTTCGCCTATTCAATTACCCGTATGCTAGAATCCATTGTCCTATGCATATTCAAGCCCCGTCTATTCGTTCACTGTCCGTTGTTCCAGTGAGTAACAGCTAGTGGATTTCATGTAGCATTCAATTTTTGTTCTCAAATTAATTTATACCAGAGATGACAAGTTTAATTACATAATTAACCGCAGCTATAGAAAATAATTTATCTAGTAGCACTCACACACAAGCTTTGCTTATGTGAGTGTGATGTCTTCCAATATATAAAAAGTATTTATGTAAACGGCTGTAATCGGTATATGGAAATAAAAATAATAATTATTATTAATTAACTTGAAAATGGTCGGGGCTTGATTATACACAGGACAATGTATTCTAACGTAAAGGTAATTGAATCCGCGAAATTTTCCGGCCCCTAGTGATTGGATGTCTGAATTCTCACGTGGCTTGGGGTCATATCCGCAAATCACAGACGTGTGACGTTGCAGTAAACTTACTGTGATTGGCCCAGTCAAATGAGAGACATCACTTCACAAAGACACGCTGCCAATAACCATGAAGCACAACTGCCGATATGCACGGAACACACTGATACAAACTAGGGGTAAATTGTTTTAGCCCTAATTATACAATATCCAAAACGAAGACACCATTGTATTATTACTAGAGACAGGAAATTTCACGAAAACATTTTTGCAGCACTTTGTTTCAGTGCCTCACGTGCGCACCTGTATCTCGGCTGTGTGGTCAGTGATTGGATGCCGTAACAGCCAACGTGTGGAGGTTAAACCCACAAATCACAGACGTGATGTGTGGCAGTTATCCGTGTACTGGTCGGCACAGTCAAATGAATAACGACTCTGCACAAAAGACTCTTGTCAATAGCGAAGAAGTTGAGCTACAGGCGTGCACGTAAGACACTGAAACAAAGTGGGGCAAAAATCTTTTCACCAAAAATTCCCGTCCCTAAATATTACTATGGACCATTGAGTTTCGTGAAAAGAATTTTGGAACCCCTTATTTCAGTGCAGTTGTGCTTAATGTTTAGTGATGGGATGTTTCAATTCTTACATGTTTTAGCATAGACCAGGCCTTCTCAATAGGCGGCCCGCAGAGAGATTTCTACTGGCCCGCCATCAAAATGTCAGAAAACAGCGAAAATGTTCTGTTATAATAATTTAAAGGCTATTTCTTATTTGTTATAGTTAGGTCAATGTAATCTCTGCGTATAACAATGATTTATGTTAGACTAACATTAAGTTCAATTAAATGATTCCGTACAATGCCTATAAATATTGACTGCTTTTGTGTGTTTTTTTTTTTTTTTTTTTTTTTTTTTTTTTTTTTTTTTTTTTTTTTTTTTTTTTTACTTTTGGCCCCCGAGTGTTTTTGTAGTTATAAAATTGAAGCAAGTGGCCCGAAGGTACGTTTAATTGAGAAGTCCTGGCATAGACCTTGCTTTGGTCGAAAGTCAATGAAACAAAGTTGTTGCTAAATTCTTTTCGCAAAAACAGGGAGAGAACCGATTTGGGCGGAATTTCAGGCCGGTCGAATATATGAATAAATCGATTCATCTCGAATCTACCGAAGAAGTAATAATATTCGAACACCCCGTGTACACTGGTGGATGCAGCGGTGAATTTACGAACACGCGGACGTGACCACGTTACGACGCAGGAACACACACGAAGATCTTTGTAGGCCTGTACTCGTAGTACCACTGGTCGTATCCTTTGCCCAGGTTGTGAGGGGGGAAAAATAAGACGAAACGAGCTGCAAACCGGTTTTCCTGTGATACCTGGCTGTTTTCTCTTGGGATCAAGCACTCATGTACTCAGACCACCCCGGGGTTATTAAGTACGCCTGGCATAGTTGAGCAATTAACACGTTTATTTACTGCCAAGTTTTATAATTCCCGGGTGTTTGCCTGCGCCCGCACGACGGCAAGATATGACTATCACCAGTGATAGCCATACAGAGAAAAAACTACTGTTGTAGATAACAATGCTTGTTACCGAGTTTTGCAGTGAATTCGAAAATATTTTTTTTTTTTTGCTACCTAATACTCGTATCAAAATTTCGCTCCACCGTTTTGACACTTATATGTTACAATTTGAAGCTGAATTTTTTTTTGTAGAAATGTACTGAACGGTTTTTTTTTTAGATTTCATCACCCAAAGTATTATGTTTTTTTTTTGTCATGAAAGTAAGCAAAAATGAAACAAAATAATTTTTTTTGCTGACGAATGGTAAACTATTTTATTAAACGCATCCACAGTATTGTGCATCGTGCGACTGCACATTGACTCAAATTTTTCCAAAGATTTTGGTTAAAAATTATTTGAGTTAATATCACCAGTCTGAAAAAAAAACTCAGGAACAAGCCCTTAAAATGACTTCAATCTAGTTTGGCTGTCGATACGATCTGCATTGCCCCTGCAACAATTTGTTCTGTAGAAAGAGGAGCAAACATCATCTTTCTTTCTTTTACAATACATATTGTAAAATTCTACAGAACAGGTTTTTGTAGGGACAACCTAAATAGTAACAAAAACAATTAATTATTCTCAGTACGCTATAGAGTAAATAAACTTACCCTACTTTCTGATACAAAGGTTTAGAAGGACATGTGTCAGCGAAAAAGTGAAACGTACTCGTTTTGATGATATGTGTTGGGTACGTATCGCTCTCTGTTTTATTTTAAAATCAAGTTTTTACTACCCAACACTCTGATGGATGAAATGTGACATATCACGGTATAAGGTCACGACTAGGGCGAGTTCAACGACCAACACGCTAGAATCCATTATCCTGTGTATACCGAAGCCCTACCATTTGTACATTACCTGCTGCTCATTCAGACAACAGACAATGAACGAATAGACGGGACTTGAGTATGTATAGGACATTGGATTCTAGCATGCAGGTAGTTGAACTCGAGAATTTTGCCTAGTCAAGACATATGGTCGCTTTTACGTTACATCTATGTCCGCCAACGCATGTGTCTCAATACCCCCTGAAAGCACACAGACATGTCACATAAAATAACAGGCGCCGGAGTCACGGGGGCAGCAGGAGCGATTTCCCCCACTCTAAATGGAGGGGGGATATGTGCTTTGCCCCCCTTCCTGGCACACATACACTTTTTGGGATGTGTAAAAGACTTCACGTAGGTAATTGAATTTTTCAAAATATTGAAATACCTTCCAGCCTTGTACTCAATATTTCTGTTCGGAAACAAATAAATTGCACCATTTTGCACCTTAAAATTCATAACTTTCTGGGGGAGGCTCCCCCAATTTTTGAGAGTGCGTGTATATTAGCAACGTACATGAGTCTTTTGCCCTCCCACTCAAAATTTCGCCCCGGCGCGCTTGCAGGCGAACAGTTATTAATGTCGGTTTTTTGTGAGGATCTTGCAGCATCGCAATTTTTATAGAATATTCGTAGGTTAAGGGCATGTGTCCGAGTTTTTTTCGCATTTAATGTCAATTATTTTAAAAATATAAATGGGAGCCAATATCGTAAAATCGCTTTGTAACTTTGTTATGACTGATTTAAACTGCATACTCTAATTTTATCGAGTCAGAACTGCGCAAAATAGTTGCTAATTAGTTAATTAACGAAATTTACCTTTAATTGATAAAA
Organism: Medauroidea extradentata; assembly: GCA_003012365.1. NCBI lineage: Eukaryota > Metazoa > Arthropoda > Insecta > Phasmatodea > Phasmatidae > Medauroidea > Medauroidea extradentata. The sequence continues at coordinate 67,191 of PNEQ01014822.1, forward strand.
TAACAATACTTATAATACAGTTTGTCTCGAAAAATTACATTGCATAGTAAAACTAATTTGCATAAAAGTTACGAAGCAATTTTACGATACCGACTCTCGTATGCATTAAAAAAATTAATTCTCTCGAAAGCTGAGGAACTCGGGCCCAATAAAAATTATTAGTATTTTAAAAAAATTCTGAAACTAAAAATATAAATTGAAAAAAATTTAATTAATAAAAAAAAATACAAATAACTTTTATTATTTATTTTTATGAGCATGACATTGTAGCCTGCAATGTATTTATCCACTGTGAATTTTTTGAGTTTGGTATATCAGTTGGTTTTAGTGTAGTCCTTAAAACGAAAACATGCAAAATATGATTTTAATAAGCCATTACGCGAAAACTATGAGAGATAAAAAAAATTTCATAAGAGCCATAATTTTTTTACATTTTGTGTCTAAAATAAGAAAAAAAATATCTGGTACAAATAAAAAATAATAGCATTGCGCGAGCATCTTAGCACTACAGTATTCCGCAAATCTCAGGCGCTGCATTGATTCTCGTCGGCACCAGTAATTAACAGGATTTTTCACGAGTATCGTCTTACAGACTGAATTCACTACGTTAGTGTTTGTTTGTGGATATCTTCGAGTCTTCTGGATCGGCGGAGCACAAATAATGTTCTTGCACGGTGTATTTGAGTATCTGGGAAAATAAAGGGGAGCTATTTTGTAATGTACACGTCCTTGTTTGTAAACTGATAGCCACAACATGTCTTAGTCCCACGCTGTAATAAGAACGTTGCAAGTCATTAAAGCTGTTAACTAGTTAAGCTACGACAAAGAATATGATTACTGTTTGTTCTTACATATTCTGGGTAAAACAACGTCATCCTCGGCGGCTTACAATGTTTTGCACAATGTTTATTCCCGCATAAAATTCTTTTGGATACTTTGCTGGTGCTCAACAAACTTATTAATTTATTGTTTTAAATAAGGTATCTTTTGAAAATGATCAGAAATTTCTGCCGGACGCTGAGAAATATTGGCACATGACGTTACTCTATTTACACGAAGAGAACTGTGAGAAATCAGTGTAATAACTGTGATATTGTAATTCCACTATGCAATTTTCGTCAAATTTTGAGAGATTTGGGTTAAATCAATATTTTTATTTGGTCTCGTGCACAGATAAATTAGTTTAAATAATATTTTGGAAACGAGTTATTGTATACAAAAAGAGGTAGCCTACTTAGAACATTTTTTGACATAGTTGTGATGAACATTTCATTGCGTTCTCGTTTTCGAGAAAAAAATCTGTCGCCGCTGGTCTTCAGGAACCGTGAAAATGATTTGTAGCATATCAAGTAAATTCCATGAAACTGTTTTTTTTTCTTTCAAACGGAACTGTATTTCTAAAGAATCCGTGGATAACCAACCACCTGGAGATAATCCCTTCATTTCACGCGACTCAAAACGCAATAAATGTTTCACTTCAACGCGTTGCCACACTGAAGGAATCTCTTCGTGCAACAGTGCTTTTTTTTTTATTATTTTGCGAAGGGGAGAAGAGAAAGAGTAAATAATTTACCTCACCGTAGATAATCGCTTCCTTACGGCGACACAACTATAGCCACTGAGACATCGCTGGAGAACAAACCTGCTGTTTGCGTTACGACGACTGAGCCAGCAAAGAATACAGAAACAATTCATGTGCGATAAGATAGGCAACTGTTATGTGTTAAAATAAAAAAATTGTATTTTAGTTAGTTATATCTGTTAAGTCCACAAACACTGTAACGGAGGATCTACACGTGTAACGACAAATTAAATAAATAAATAAAACTAGACTAACTTTCAATTAATTCGGGTAATATTTGACTACATGAAAATATATTACAAAATTTTTTAGTGTGTCCTACATAAAATAGCTCATATAACTTCAGCCGTAAGTATTTATTTACTAATATTAATTTAAATTTTACATATCACATACGCAATTGGTTAATCACTTGTTAGATTAAGGGGGCTGTCTCAGAACTGGCATGCAGACTTCTCGCCAACTAGCCTCTATGAGACATTCAGTGGTGACCTCTATTAGTGCCAAGATTCCTGTGATGTCAACCCGTCAAAAACGGTGTACGCGACGCGAATTCCAAATAAAATGTATTTCTACTTTATTCCATCGTGGAAGCGGCAAAGCTGAAAAACCCGGATTTATTTTGTGGCTAAAAGTTGATGAAACTGGCAAGTTAGTAGTAAATTGCATTAATTTATTTAAAGATACTTTTTTGCTATAAACGAGTTTATCGTCTTCTTGAAGTAAAATGTAATTGCGACTTTATATTAACACTTGGGAACATCATTCGGTATTTAAATATATGTTACCAATAAAAAACTGAAATACTGTAAACTCCTATGTCTTTCGTTCTAAAGGTTTGTTTGTGATGACAAGGAAGTACTGAGATTTGACGTTCACTTAGTAGTAGCAAACCCGGGTAGCAATAATTATCTATAGCCAAGAATTAAAGTCTATACACTGACATGCCGCATACTTTTAAGTCACGATCCTATTTAATTAATTTATTATTAATTGTTATTAATTTATTTAAGTGTAAGTAAAACATGACACAAAATTGGCGAAAAAAAAAATTACGTTGATCTGATCGCTACCAAACTTCACAGTTTATCTCGCTGGACTAATCTGAAGATTTCCTGAAAATTTCATCAATATCGCTCCAACCGTTTTGGTGTCCATAAGAAAAATACATACACACAAAGATTTTTATACATATACAGATTTGTCACGCGGCAGACGTTCGAAATAACGAGAATTTTTAGTGTTGCGTCTGTCGCGCTGTTTTGATTTCAGTGCAATCCCACCAGGCAGGCGAGATTTTGAAAATGCCGGAAGCTGCTGCATGATCAGACCGTTGTAAGCCCTCGGAATGCCGCTATCACTGGAACCTCTCCAACAGCAGGTTGCAGAGCAGAGTTTGTGGCCGAGATAACGGATCTTCGCCGACATCTCTCCATGCAACCTCGCGGCGACGTCGCAATCTGACGGCACCCGTCCAGCGACCTCCCCGAAGATGCGCCTTCCTCGGACCTGGCTGGATTAATTATAATCGGCTCAGCTGAGTGACCTGGCTTCCTGGACGCGTGAATCAATGTCGCCCGTCAGCAGAGTTGTGGAGAGCCGACTTCTCGCCGGACAGGTCAACAAGCCCCTCCAGAACCGGGTTAACTTAAGGCCAAGCTTCAGTTTCTACGGTTTTTCCAATAAATATTTTTTAAACTTAAACGAGAGCAGATATCAAAAACCTGTCTGGCAGCTTTATTTATAAAAGGTTTTTTTTTCGTGATAGCTAATTTTTTCAAAGCGAGAAACTAAATATCTACTAACCAGAATTTCGTTTACAGTAGTTACTGCCTTGGAAAAATCAGCCAACATGGAGAAAAACTATTTTTAACAAAACTGCCAGAGAAATTTTTGATATCTTCTCCCGTTTAGGCTTAAAAATTAATATCACTAAAAAAAAGTAGAAACTAGAGAGCATGGCCTTAACAGCTGACATTCACTAGAGCCATCATGTACACTCTAAATTTGAATTAATGAATATTCGCCGATTCACGCTGACGAATGGAGCAGTTCCAACAATTTTAATCATTGAAAATAGTCATTGTTTAATTAGTGAATATTCACTGATTTCCTTTAAGAGTGCCAACATCTCACAAGTGAATCAGTGGATATTCACTGATTTCCTTTTACAGTACCAACATCTCACAAGTGTATCAATGAATATTCACAGTTTTTTAAAGTTTTCATTTATAGAATCAGTGAAAAATTACTGATAAATCTGTGGACGTTCACTAATTAACTTTTGGAATGTTGGCACTCTTTATCGTAATCAGTGAATAGTCACAGATTTCACAGTGGTTTCTCACTGATTCAGTTTGTTCAAACTGCTCCATCCATCGGCGTGAATCAGTGAACATTCACTAATTCAGATTTAGAGTGTAAAACACTTTATGTACGCAGATGTTTCTGAAGTACTTTTTCAAACTTGGAATGTGGGTTACTTACACCAAAACATGAAAATAAAGTCCAAACAAACATTGGCTCGAAAATACTTACTTTTTACACTACCCGTAACTCAGTATGTAATTACGTACCTACTTCAGTACAAGTATCACTGCGACAGTGTGTACCGCAACTGCGTTGGTCCCAGACAGAATTCCGCACCTAATTTCAAAGGCAGCACCCGTACTATTTTTCATCGTAGTGTATGTTTACGTACATGCGCAGTGCAGACTTTCAGCGACCATGCATGCGAAGTACGCAAGTAGGGTTGCTAATATGATTTAAATATAAATAAAATTCTTGTTTCCTGCTGAACACACGACTACCGGAGTTTTTAAAATTTAAATAATACAATATAGTTTTGTTAGTTTATTGCCTTTTACGATAAATAGTTTATGGAAATTCTAGAGTTATACTGTATGGAATACAACAACCAAGATTACAAATATACATTTCTTATTTATGCTTAGAAACTTGTTAGTAAACAATTACAGTGGGTACACAATACATTAAGTTTCTATACATAACTCTGGTATAAAATCACATATGAACAGAACTAAGGAAGAAACTGAGTAGGGAACTAGGGTTGGTATGTACCGGTCTTTATTATTGAAAAACGTATGGACCAGGGGCGTCATTTGGGGCCACAGGGGGGGGGGAGGGGGGCGAAAGCCCCCCTTTGATTTAGAATTTTATGTGTATAAATACATTTTTTGTATTTTTAAATTTAAATAACGCTAACTTAAGCACATAAAACTGAAGTTTTATTATTAAAGTATCTAATTTATACATGCTTAATTAATAAAAAAGATGCAACAAGATCACTGTCGCCGGAAAACAAAATCTTGCCCCCTCCCCCCCAGAAAAACCTGAAATGACGCCTCTGGTACGGACTACTCTTGACCTTCCTCGAAAGTTCCTCGATAGAAGTTTTGTGATGCCAAAGATGCTGTCTCCGCAACAACACGAAGATATATACAAAGCAGCAAGTGTTGGGTAACATACTACCTATGGTCTGGAAATGCCATCAGATACAACCGCGCAGCCTCGCGTCTACTACCATTCAAGTAAAATGTGAGGAAAAGATTAACCACACATGTACACACATGACAAATGAAAACAAGTTTTCCTGGCAACATATCGCCATAGATGATACAAATGAGGGCATCAGCATACTTGTATCGATAACACCATTCAATTACCTAACAACATTATGACTGGTTATAAAACTAGATTGTTGGATGTTACTTCGCAACACATTCAACTAACCTTTCATTGATATACCGAGCTAAGTGGCGTAACGGTAACACGTTGCACTCGTATTCGGGAGGACGCGTGTTCGATCCCTGGCTCCGTCCATCATGATTTCGGTTTTCCATGGTTTCCCAGACATTAGAGAAACATACAGGTGGAGCATAGCGCACGTCTTAGGGCGAGGGGTAAGAGGCATTGAGACGGAAGGGGGAGGAGCCCATCCGCCATATTGTTACCTGAAATATGTTGTTTGTTACCATAGTAACGTGTATAATGCGGCTGTGACACGGCCAACCATAACCTCATCTCTCAATACACATACAGAAACAGCTGATTGCTCTCCGCCATATTGCTACTTGAATAATCAAAGTGGGTTTGGCCTCAGTATAGGCTGCTAATGCTCTATCTGTACTATTCTCTCATCTCTGGGTTTCCCGAAATCACTCCGGGTAAATGCTGGGACGGTTCCTTAACAAGGGCCATGGCCGACTCCTCTCCCAGCTCCTGTCATTGTACCAAGTTGTGTCATCGTCTATAATGACCTCGCTATCGACAAGACGTAAAGCCCACTTATCTTACCTTTCATTAACGTCCGATAGTTTTATTTAAAGTGATTTAAAAAATATGTACCGTAAACCGGGGTTACTTTGATTTTGTAGGGTTACTTTGACCACTAAAAATTTTGAATTTTATGTCGTTTAGTGACGAAAGTTTCAAACGGTAACTATAAGGATCAAAGGCAGTTATTAAAATTATCTGCTCAGACTACCTATTTATTTACCAGAGAACCCAAAAACTAATATTTTGAGTGGTCAAAGTAACTCCGAAATTGGTTCAAGTAACCCCAGTTTACGGTATTTCTTAAGGCAACACAATTATCATACCTTGTCACAAATGTGTCATAATTTGTACCTAATTTTTCAGATAGCAATGAACGTCATAGTTTTTCAGTTTCTTTGCACCCAAAGTACTGTATCGCCAAATTTTTTACAAAAAATAAGGCCGAAATAAAACAAAATATTAATTTGCAAACGAACGGTTAATTATATTGAGAAAAAAAAACGCCTACACATAACCATGCATCGTGTGACTGTTCCTAGTCTTGAATTTTTTTCAAAGCCATCCGTTAAATGAGTTTTGAGTTTTTTTGCACCTGTGTAAAAGAAACTACCTAGCGTGACCCAACGAGGAGTCCTCGACTGGCAGATGGACGGCGTTGTAGTGTGTCACGCGTAGTCTTTTTCACGCGAAACCGCTTAACTTATTCATATTATGTTTATGTACAAAAAGAACACACACTTGAAACTATGCTTCTATGTTTTCAAATATGCAGCACGCTTGTTAGAAACACGAAATTCGGGCCTCTCAAAATGACTAAAAATGTTCTGTTTTTTTACTACTCCGAAAATATTACCCGAATTCGTAAAGTGCAAAGCGAGAGGCATGCGTTGGTCTTTTCTTCATACTATTCAAAATTAAATGTTGTGGTTACTGCTTAAAGTCCCGTAGGAAAAAGACTACAAGGAAAACCTTGTACGCCAGTTTGGCGCGCTGCGAATAGAGGCGATATGCTTCTCGTCAAGCGTGGGACACTGGCTGTTATCGCTACGCTGTTCCCAAGCGTCAAAGGTGGAATTTCGACACCGGCGAAGACTCCTCTTAATAACACAAAACTATGGAATTTTGGACTCTATGTTTATATGGACATTTTTTTTGTGTAAGGCGCCCACCCTTCAAGTTTGCAAAAGTATTTGTGGAACAGTCTGTGTACGCCGGTCGCTTGTCTTAAGCCTACGGGTAGAGAAGCTACGCAACCCTGCAGTGATACAGGCCATAGTGCAGCATCACTCTCATACCTGTTGTACTGTATCACGTTTGCTCGAGTAGGGAGGCTGAGGTGACTGGCAAGATCTCACTCAGCCAGACACACCAGTTGCTAGACTGCTAGGGCTAGTCCAGGAGTCGCTCCTGATGACCTCGTTGACTGTCGGGCCGTCCGCACCCCTGGCTTTATCCTTCAGAGTTAGCAGACCGGACGCGTTAGCCGAGCTGTAACGTGGTACGAAAAGTATTTTTTCATCTGTTACTATTATAAATAAACACTTGTTTCTATTGTTGTTTTTTTTTTTCGAATCCGGTTGTTATTTTTACGTATACGGCTGTCTGAAAAAAAAAAAAAACATTTTTGCTATTTTGAGCGGCCCGAAAATAGACCATGTTCCAATTGTTAAAATCTTCAAACTTTGAATCAGTTCGACAAAACGTATTTTATTTCTATATCTTATCGTCACAGATACTGACTTAAGAGGATGAAAATATTTTTGTAAGACTATTTCAAATTTGAAAATGTTTTAGCATTTTTACTGATACCTTGCCATTGGCGCATAACACCGCCCATATTTAAATTGTGATTTTCGAGAAGGTCCTTAGCAAACGTGCGAAACCTAAAATACAGTCTAAAATGAAGGGGAAGAAAGCATGCGCGGAACGGTATGTCTAGTATATTTTACTCCATGAAAAAAATCGCCCATGTGACAATTTTGTTGCTAACAGTAGATAGCACAAACTTACAATTGTAGGTGGCGTATCTGTCTGCACTTCTAAACTAATCCACCATATTTTTTTTTTTGTGAATAAACAGCTTGGAGTTTTTTTAAGCCTTCCATATGTATTTTTCTCTCGTCGTTTTAGGTTGGAAGTGGTTTCTTTAATCAGCCGTGAACAATCGTTCAGTGCATACTAATGCTCCTAACATCGTTTTATCTTCATACTTTCATTCAGTAATTAAAATATTGTTTCGCGCTAGTAACATACCGGCCCCTTTAAGAACGTTGGACACGTAAAAATTCATTATATTTTATTTAGGCCAAACTCTGTTCAACTTTTACACATCAAATAAAATGTCATTCCCTCCTTACAAAAAAATTAGGTCATATAATTTTAGTGTAATCACCTGGCTAAGTCGCAAAATGGCTGTTGTGTGTACGCAAAATAAAAAGAGTAATTAACGTGCAGAAACAAGATAATTAATATTGATACCAAATTACATCGGCTACTTCAAGACACTTTTGTATGTACAAAGGGATAAATCTTTGCATAACTTTGACTTTTGGCTACTACTTAAATTTTCAAAACTGACTTTTGTCAGACAAATCACAAAGTGCATTGATGTACTGACGTTCAGTTCCTGTAATTTTTAATTCATTAGTGAGTTACTTTTTTTTATTTGTTTTGGTTACATTATAATGACCATTTTGAGACTTTGATGAGTGATTATGCAAAAACTATGGGGCGTAACTTTTTTTTTATCTGGGGAAATGACATGTCATCTGATGTGTAAAAGTTGAACAGTGTTTGACACAAATAAAAAAAAAATTAAATTTTGTGGGTCCAACGTCATTAACGTAACGATATTTGAATAATTTTATCCGAAGCGACATTTCCCGGCTGACAAAATACTTACTTGTTCGTGGGCTACATTGTAGTACGAGCCTTCCTTTAGGCGCTAACTTCCCTCCCCTACTCTCTTAAGACAATTCCCCTCCATCAAAGTAGCAGGCCTCCGTAGCATAGTTGGTTAGGCGTCTGTCTACGATGCGAGCCTGGGTTCAAATCCCGGCTTGGGCACGGATGTTGTGTGGTCCCTTCACTTTACTACCACCAAAGGTTCTTAAGGTCACGGGTTCATATTAAATACTGTTTTCTTGAGCTAAATTTTTTTAAATTCCGAAAGCGAATATATATCGTAAAACCGATGAACAGAAATGTTGGAAATTTTTGTAACATGTAGCGTAATATTTTTCTAAACAAAAGTTTCTATAATGTTTATTAAATTATCAACTTAATTATGCTCTCTTTAACTCGATAACTAGCCAAAACTATAAAATAAATCTTATGTAGGCCCTATTTAGAAAATTTGGTAGCATAGTACAAACAATTTCCAAAATTTCTATGTAACGGATTTGTGATATCTGTTCCCTTCCAGGATTTGTAAAATAAAACTTACTAAAATAGCATAAAATAGGGACCTCGTTGTTAAGAGGAGTCTTCGCTGGTGTCGAATTTCCACCTTTGACGCGTGGGAACAACGTAGCGATAAGAGCCAGTGTCCCACGTTGACGAGAAGCACATCGCCTCTATTCGCAGCGCCAAACTGGCGTGCAAGGTTTTCCTTGTAGTCTTTTTCATAAGGGACTTTAAGCGGTGAAGACATTTAATTTTTTAATAGTATGAAGCAAAGACCAACCAATGCCTCTCCCTTTGCACTTTAGTTAACAGCAGTAAAAAAAAAAAAAAAAAAAAAAAACGTTTATAGCCATTTTGAGAGGCCCGAAAATCATGGCTGAATTTTTGAAAACATAAATGAGTAGTTTCAAGTATGTGTACATCTCGAAGATATATGTAATATGAATAAGTTAAGAAGCGGTTTCTCGCGGTGGCCGAGGGATCAAACCTCTCGCCTCCCACCAAGGTGATCCGGGTTATATTCTCTGCGGGTTCAGTCCCCGGATTTTGAATGTGGGAATTGTGCCGGACGATGCCGCTGGTCGGCGGGTTTTCTCGGGAATTTCCCGTCTTCCCCGTCCCTTCATTCCGGTGTTGCTCCACTCACCTCGTATCACCACTCACTCGCGCTAAAGGCCTCGATGTTAAGCGCCTACCAAAATCTCACTTCACTTCACTTCTCGTGAAAAAGAATACGCGTGACTCTCTCTACAGGCGCCAGTCGAGGACTCCTCTTAAGAGCTTGTCCCCGAGTTATTTTTCAGACTGTTGACAATAACTCAAGTATTTTTTAACCAAAAGCTTTGAAAAAATTTGAGCCAATCTGCAGTTACGCGGTACACAATACTGTGGATGCGTTTTTAAAAATAATGTGCCATTCGACAGCAAAAAAAATATATATATATATATTTTGCTGCATTTTTGCTTATTTTCAAGGTAAAAAAACTTGGTACTTTGGGTGATGAAATATAAATAACCGTTCAGTACAATTCTACAAAAAAAATCAGCTACATATGTGTCAAAACTGTGGAGCAAAATTTTTATATGAGCATTAGGTAGCAATAAAAAAAAAATTTCGAAATCACTGCAAAACTCGATAACAAGGCCTTAAAAGGTCGTAAAACCTTCTCCCGTCACCTGTATCAGAAGAGCGAGCAAGTCGTTCCCGGAGACAAGACCGCACGAGCGCTTGTCTCAGGAATGTGGTTGCTGTCCTCCTCGCGTTATCGGGAACAAATGTGGACTTGGTGTGCGCCACCGCGAGGCTAGATAGTAACTTGTCGTAGTTACAAGACAGACGTGTTCAATGGACAGATAACACGTGTCGTCGCCTACACAACCACACAACGCTCTCACCGTGACAGACCTAACTTGTAGGAGGAGGTTCAGCGTACAAGTGTAGCGATGGGGGGAGGGGCAACTTCTGCCACCCTCACAACCAGCAATAAATAAAGATTTAACCTTTGAAAAAAAAAATCACCTGTCGGTATTGCGTATAATTCAACATGAATAACAGTTACCTTACAAAATGGACGGTTGGCAGCGATTTGCTGAAAATATGTCCGTGCATTTTAAGGCCACGATCCATCATATATTTCAAGCAATTGCAAATAACTCGAATATTTTTTGAACAAATGCTTTGAAAAAATTTGAGACTGTGTACAGTCATACTACACACAATTTTGGCAGAGCGTTTTTCAAAATAATGTACCGTTCGCTAGCAAAAAAAAAAATTATTTTGCTTCTTTTTGGCTTATTTTGACAGCAAAATATGTGACATGTCAGGGAAAAAAATTCTAAAAATCCGTTTGATGTGTTGTAACAAAAAAAAATCAGCTACAAACGATCTTAAATACAACAATACTGAAACATAATCAACTTAATTCGACATATTTGTATTTTACATTATAAATAAACTTTTTTTTAATCGAACTGTATAGGTTCCTACCGACCACACAATTTATCGTAGACGCGCAAACATCAAGTTACGTGTTCAGAGAGGTTAGAAATTTCCCGTCGTTAGCCGGAAAGATATGAATCGGCTGGAAATAGATATTTAGCAAGGCTTTCTTGAGTACTCAGTTTATCCCGAACTGCCTATAGTTTGTACAGCTGGTTCGCGATAGACGGAGCACTGTTTAGAATAATAATTTTAAAAACATTATATCGGAACCTCAGACGTTAACTTTTGAGTACTCTTGGTGAGAAATTTGATTCGTTTTTGTTTGCTGTGGCACCAGTTGTGCCTGGAGGATATGTGTGGAACTATACTGTTTGTTAGGCTAAGATTAATTATATTACAGGTAAGAAAGATTAATGTTAATAGTTTGCGACAGGGAAAATGTCTGTCGCTTGAGAGCTGGTATCGGTAATGATTGCAAACTGACCAATCACTGAACTTTCCTGAATTTTAAATTGCAATAAGTTGATAATTTAAAACACTAAATTGAATTTTTCCACTTTAAAATTAAGTTACATGACTTCTGTCATTTCCAATCGTATTTAAATTTAACTTTACTACAGTTTCGTATTTTTCTGGTCCCTCAGCGATAGCAGCGAAACTAGTGGCAGAAATGTTCCCTGTGACAAACACTCCCATAAGAATACACGTTTACTTTTCAACTTGTAGTAGAATTAAACTTAACTAGGCCGCCATCTTATGTACAGTCCAGTTGTTTTGCTTTTGCGTTGGAAACATTCTTGGCTTCTTGTTAAAGCAATGTTATAATTTTTTTTATTTATTATTACTTTTTTTAGTTCTTAATGTACACTGTTCTCGGTTTATCAGCTCTTTTTCTTTTAAATGAAACAAGTACAGTATAATTTATACACTTAGATTGGTACTAATGTTGCTTTGTTTACATTAAAATGCCGCAAGAAAATAAATAACGAGAACATGTCGTGTCTTTGTGCAAAGGCAGTTCCTGAACGAATGTTTCAATATGAATCACAGTATTACTCCAACAGTGAAGATGTGTGATTCTGAGAGTAGCTATGTCGATGGGCAGGCTGGAGCCGTGGAGATATGTTCTTGTTTTACGAAGTAGTGACCTCGTTGTAGAGAAATGTAAAATTACCATTATTATTCTGTAACATACTTCACAGATATCTATACACTCGAACATAATCTTTAGACATGATGGTTTATACGAAAAGTCGGTAGATTTATTTGAAATGGCAATTTCAAAAAACTTCCCAAAATTGTATTATTACTGAAAATTGTAGCATGTCGAGCGTTTAACTGAATGATGTAAACAACGCCATATGTTCTCTTTGACTGCTGTTGCATTACAAGCCACGTAATCACCATGGTCCTAATAATATATTTTTTTCCCTTCGGAAATATTTTTGTTTATATTTTTGTTTCTGGGCTTGGGTTGAACTCAACGTTTCAATTGTAGGCGCGGACTGAGGAAGCAGGTGTGTCAGCCCAGGTATGTATGAGTGTGGTTGTAACAACAGCAGCGGCAGTTATAAATAAGCGAGATGTATTATAGCGGCTCGCCCGTGGTGTGATAAAGCGATCATGTTGGCGCGGCAAATTGTTCCTGAGCGATGTAGGTAGCAGTGCAGTGTTGGCTGGAGAGGAGAGCAGATATGTGTTAGACACGCCCTGGGCACACAGGCTAGATGTATTACCCTGGTGGGAGGCTAACACTCGTACTTTATATACACTCTTCCTCCGCCCCGCAGCGCAATCAACGCGCCTACATTCCAGTACGGTTCATTCTACTGTAGGTTAAGACCCGCTACACACTACACTGAAAAAAAAGAGTACAGTTGCAGGTGCCATACTTCTGTTATAATAGGGACAACAGAACAGTTTGGTTGTTAATACTACTCTGGACAGTTACTTCAACAATCTGTTTTGTAGAAGTTACACTGAAAAAAACACTTATTAGTCACAACAATTTTTTTTTTAAATGGACCTTACCAAATTTTTTTTGTAGTGACCACAAAATTAATTTGCTGTCCCCAATAAAGTTTGGCAGCGACTACAAAAAAATTTTGTAACCACTACAAAATTATTTTGTGAGGTCCATATTGACAAAACATTTTGTAGCCACCACAAAACAGTTTTTTCTGTGTACCATCTGGTGTGTAAAAGCAACTAGGCTGTTTGTGTCTCCTACCAAACATATTGTTGAAGGAACTGTACTGAGTAGTACCGACAACCAAACTATTCTGTTGTCCCTATTTTAACACACGTATGGTACCTGCAACTATGCTTTTTTCAGTTTATCCCTACATATAATTAGAAATATAGAACATTCGGGATAAAGTGAGCACAAAAAATTTAACCTCAGAACAATATCACTAGCCGTTACTTCATAAAATTCAACATTAACTATAGTTACCTTACTACTTGAATGGCTGGCAGCGAATGTAGGCAAATAGATCCGAGGTTTTTTCCTATTTAAATACAACAATACAGAAACAAACTGAAGCGAAATCGACGTAGTTGTATTATATATATTTAATAAACATTTTTTATTAAACTGTATCAATTCATACCGACTGTACAATTTATCTCACACGCGGAAGCATTAAGTGATGTGTCCAGAGAAGCTAGACATGTCCCGTCATTAGCCGTTACGGGCGGAAAGATACATATTGGTTGAAAATAGAACGTTAGCAGGTCTATTTCGAGTGCTCACTTTGTCCTGAATCGCCTATAGGAAATTTTTGCATCACTTTGTTCCAGTGCCTTACGAGCGCACCTGCATCTCTGCTTTGTGGTCAGTGATTTGATGCCGTAACATACAACGTCTGGAGGTTAAACCCGCAGATCACAGACGTGTTGTGTCACAGTTATCTATGTACTGATTGGCACAGTCAAATTAATAACAACTTTGCACAAAACACTATGCCAATAATCATGAAGTTGAGATGCAGGTGTACAGGTAAGACACTGAAACAATGTGGGGCAGAATTCTTTACACCAAAAATTCTCGTCCCTAGAGATAATGTTATATCGTGAAATTATTTTGTAACAACATACCTGTAGTTTCTTGTGACATTTATGCTTGGTTGATGTACGTCTGACACAACGTAGCTGTCTGCAGACAAATAACAGGCATCAAATATTACAACAGCGGGATACTTATTGGCTCGGTCAAATAGGGTAATAACTTCACATATAAGCTAAAGCGAGTAATCTTCTGGTAAGCTGAACGTGCGTTGAAACCCAGCAAACAGTCAAATTTTCCCGCGATAAACCACCATCTCTAAATATAATCTAATATATAATTATTAGGAACGCTGAATTTGCGGGGATAATCTTCTGCAACATCGTGTTTCGATGTTTTTAATGCAGATGAATAGAGTTTGGCATTTGTGCATATACGTTCCTTATTTTACTATGCCAGTTATAATAACTGTGACGTAACACGTATATAGTATAACACTAAGATGTTGAGAGTTTGTAACATTCACGGACCATGAAGCAGAACTGCAGATGTGCAAGTAATGAAATGAAACACGCTGTTACAATATTATTATCTCTACCTTTGCTCTGGCCTGAGCTCTGGTGTAGGCAGCGTACGTAACATTTCTGAGAATTCTTCAAGTCTCAGTAGTATTTTTATTCGACGTGACATGTGACAGTAGCCCTGTTTCCGCGACAAAAGAAGCCGCCGGTGTATAGTCGTGATTGTCACAGTTGTTAGCAGTGGAGCTGCAGATTAAGGCAAGGAGAACGTGAACAGAGAAAGAACCAGTCATCTGATCGAACTGCCGCCTGGCGGTGGAGTTGCGAATCACGACGCGACCTTGAGGATGTCTCCATTGTTGCCGAACTAACCGTGGAATAATATTTGACGTGTGGTGCGGTGTTTAGTATGGAATCGCTATTTTCCTCCAAAACATCATTAAGAGTGAGTAGTAGGTAAATAAACGCTGAAAACATGAATGGATGTCTACGTTTTTTCGAAGCCAATATGGATAAAATACTCAATGACTATCCTAGATAATGGTATTTGCCACCTTTATGAGGAAATATTTATCCAGAATTACTAATTCGTTACACGTCATCTCTTGCGCCGCAGTTAAATGCATGAGGTTCCGGCGTCAGAGATTGTGCCTCAGAAGTTCATAACACTGAAAACAATTTTGTTTAAAACGTTGACTTAAACTATTATCTAGGATTGCTATTGTTTAATTTTCGCAAATTGGCTTTAAGAAACCTACAGTTATAGATTAATACTTTTAGCGTTGAATTATGTACCACGCCCTCTTAAGAGTATGTTGTAGATACATTATCGCTAAAACTTCAATTTAAATATACACGTTTTTGAAAGTCAACACGAAAAACCTAAAAAACAACAATCCTAGATATTGATATTTACCAACTTTATATGCAAACATTTACTCATAATGATGCAGTTGTTAAGCGTGAGCTCTTGCGCCGTAATAAAATGAACGAGATTTTCAGCGTCAGGGATTGTACGTTATAGGAGGAAAATATTTGCTCAGAAAGTTGGTAAAGATACTGTATGGGAAAAAGCTGTTTTTTGATTTTCGTAAATTGGCTCTGAGAAACCTACAATTTTAAACCGACTCTTCTGACGCTGAATTATTTACAATGTGATCTTAAGGACAGTCTCGGCATGAACAGAATGACGTTTGAAATATCAAACTATTAAGCACGAAGTGAATATTTCTTAAAGTATTGTTCTACTGTTTAAGAATTTCTGCCTTGACAGTTTTCTATTGACATTATTGTCACCCACTTATAAACGGCATTAGAAAAATGTAAGACTTAACTAGAATTCCTGTTGTATTTTGACACTAAATTTCATTAAAGCCTAAGAGGCCATGAACATGAACTACAAATGCATAGCCATTGTGATTAGAATGATCATGAACACAAGTGCAGAGGACATGAAATTTTTAAAAGTTTGTTGCAATGGGAGTTTACAATTAGAATTTATGTGGACATACGCCATTGCTCATGTTTTGTTGACCAAACATGTACTGAAAGACAAAGTGACACAAAAAACACAGAAAACGTAAGAAAATCAATTCCAGGGGAATTTCGTGTGTGTGTGTGTGTGTGTGTGTATATATATATATATATATATATATATATATATATATATATATATATATATATATATATATATATATATATACACACACACACACACACACACACACACACACACACACACATACTTCTCAGTAAGAATTCCAAAGAAATAATTCAGTCAAGAATTATTTGACTACACCCAAACACAAAAGACATTAACAAGAGAAACCCAGATTCCCAATATAAGAAAAAATGGAAATATACATAAATAGTGGACAGTGTACTAAAAATAAAAAACAAGAGACAATACAACACAAGTTAAAGTCAACGAAAAAGTGCAACGTTACGGGCCTGTTATTACAGTGGTAATAAACCTAGTGATAAGAGGTAGGAATTCTGCTGTCACTGTTGTGAAAAATATTGTGTTGTTACAGATGCATCTATGGAGACAAGCAGAAAAATCAATAAATATTTGCATTTTTAAATAATATTATAGCGTTTTTAAATGCACATGTAGATTATTTAAAATGATCTATTTTTGTTTTTACCTCTAGTAATTACGTATTTTCATAAACTGACATTACAGTCGTATTTCTGTACAACCAGGTTCAACACAAACTTTGTATGCTCTGTTAATTTAGTCTCTCGTGCGACAACGCAGTACTGCTTTCAGGACGCCTGGTTGGCCAACCCTTTCACACAGTATTGTTATTATGCAAACGTTGAACCTGAACTATCATTCCTTAATATTCAAACTTGCCTTATGTAAGTGCTTGTCTTTATGCACGATTGTAGCTAGTCAGACTGAAGGGTTTATGCTAATTGTAACTCAGCCGTCAAGTGTTCGGTATGAGTATGGTTAATCCCTAGTGATCGAGCAAACCTGGCCAAGTTACTGAGTTAACCGAGTTAATTATGAAAGGATACCCTTCACGAATGCCTGCAGCGTGTCGCTCTGATATGTAGAATTATGTGGAGGAGCTCGCACTAATGTATGACTCGGGGCGGTGGAGCAACAGACACGCCCTAATTGCTGCAACAACACTCAAATAAAAATGTTGCTCCTGCTTCCGTATTTCTGAGCATAATATTGAATATGTTCAACTGCATAGTGGATATACAGGTAGAGTGCTGATCGAGCTGCGCAGTAGCAACATCCTTTTACAAACATGTATTGTTATTCCTACGATCATGTGACCTGTGACGTCTACAATATGGAGGACGTATTTATGTAAGTGCGGACGATGTTTATGTTTGTATGTATTTATTTACTTTTTTACGGGGAACATTTTACTTGTAATGTATACTTACCTGTTGTGTACTGAATAATTTACTTATTGGTACATAAACATGTTTGGAGTCAGATTTATGAATAATACTATCTTAATAACTTTATGTGTTTAGCATTTACCACTCACTTTCATTGCTCATTTGTTATCATTCGTACATTTTTGTAACGAAAAGTAACTTTTACATGTTAATTTTTATTTTTAATTTCACACATTATTAAATACGAATAACGCAATATCAAAACTATAACATTAAATTTTCAAACAAAAAAAAATTTAAAATGCTGGAAAAGTTCCCGGCAGACCCATTTTTGCCTACAATCACGTATATGTTTATCACATGCTTATAAGTCTATTATCGCTTTATCTTATATTCACTGTACGTGTGTAGCCCAAGTACACATAACTTTAACTGTTGTGTCCTAGACGAAGATACTTTACGTACGTGACTACATAAATTCTTAGTTATACACGTGGTCGAAATACTAAAACACGACTAGGTTTATTTTAAGTTGTACGTAATTTGCTGCTAGCGGGAAATTTTTAATTTTAAAATTATGTTTGATTGCAATTTTGATTATATATTTCTTACAATAAGTCATTTAAAAAGTCAGTGATAAATCACAATCGTTTAAATAAGCCAATTGATTGGCTATTAATTTCAGCAAATTATAGTACGTTCCATGACGAATACAACAAAATATAGTTTTCGTAGTTTATGGCATGATTTTAAGCTCTTTATGTCTAAGCATCTGGTCGGAAATTGTTTGTAATGTTGCCAACATCGCACTTGACTTTTGATTTGTGGTCTTGCGGTCACGAGCAGCGGTATTTCAAGGTCGAGTAGTGATATTTCGATGGAAAATTATACGCGTCTTTTTATAAAGTTTAGGTTCATAGGTCTCGCCGTTTCTTAAAGGTGACGCGTGTGATTATTTCAGCTGTCTTTACACCACGTGCTACATGATCGTCATTCATTGCTTTCTCAGAGCATAGTATTGCTTGAGGGTGGGTTTAGATCCAGCACGAGGTGAATCAACTCTAGTCACGACAGTCTGCCAATGCAAAGGCAGGTGGTTGTATGTATGAGTGTATGAGAACGAAAACTTACAGAAAACGCAATGTAGCTTCCTGATGAGGACGAAGAAGGTAATAGATGTTGATGCATACAAAGTCTCAGAGGTTAAAGGATTGCGATCGAAGTATCTTGAGGATTTGTATCTCAAATGTTGGACAGCAAAGGAAAACCTTCTTTTTATGTGATGTAGGTAAAGTTTATGTGAAATATATTCTCTGAATAGAAGACCGGGGTACTTACTTGGACCACTACAAATCAAGCTCTTAGAGGTAAATAGCCACTTTATCCAAAACATACGAAAAAGAGTTAAGAAAGTATAATGTTTTATCAAAAATATATACATTGATTACTGTAATCCATTTATCTTATACAAGTTTTAAAATTGAGAGTTTTTAAATCGGTAAAAAGCCAACTATATTTGTAGTCTTATTGGATTAGTCAAATAGGGTAACAGCTCCACAAACAGGCGAAAGCCAATCAACAGTTCATAAGCTGAACGAACGTTGAAACCCAGCAAACAGTCAAGTTTTCCCGCAATAAACAATCATCTCTAATCATCGACTCTAATCAAAAGACGCTGAACAAGGTTTGTCGGGGCCGTCTTTCCGCTTCCTTCTAATCACTGAGAGGCCTCCTAGCGGTGACGCTGCCATTTTATAATGACATAAAATGACAAAAGAAATCTTTTTGTTCTTCTGGCACCGTAGCGTAAATTTCTGTAGCAGAATTTTGCTGCTTCAAATTTGCTCTGAAAAAGATCCGCTTCTGTTTTGAACTTAGGGAAATGATCGTTGTTCCGACACCAAAACTTTCGTAAATATAATGGATGACTTGAAGTACACGCCCCCTGACGTCATCGCTTGTTTACAAACATGCTGATTTGTTAGCTGGTAATTGCAGAAAGAAAAAATGTTGCGCATTCATAGATTTGCACGCAAAGGTAAAAATTGTAGTTTCTACTTCATGGTTAAGATACGCAAATACATAAGATTAATGTTTACCTGAAAAAAAAACGGCAAATACCAAACAAATAATCAATTTTCTTGACGTACATCTCATCCGGGATATTTGACGCCAAACAGCTAAATGAAGGTTATGTTCGGCTGTGGTATCCATGGAGATAGGAATTGTTTCCCACACCTGACTGAAGCTCCGTCTCTTTTCAAGTCGTCCATTAGTAGGTAGAGAAAATAATAAATAATAATATATATGCTCTTCTTAACAGATATACGACTGAATGTTAGCAGGCGTCGCCCGTTAGAGTGCGTGGTATACAATTCAGCGATAAAAGCATTAGTTCAGAATTGTAGGTTACTCGAAGTCAATTCGCAAAAATAAACAAAAACAGCCATCCTAGACAATAGTTTTTGCCGACATTCTCAGCAGAAATTTTTCTCGATTAGCGTATATCTGAAAGACAATCTCTGACGTCAAAATCTCGTGCAATTAATTGCGGCGCAATAGATCACGCATGACAGATACATTATTGTGGGTAAATGTTTGCTCACAAATTTGGAAAATGTCATTTCAAGGATTGCGATTTTGCAGTTTTTTTATATTGACTTTTAAAAGTGTGGATCTCAATCGAAGAATGCAGTGCTTATTTATCTACCACGCCCTCTTAAATCGCGGAAATAGGAAACATGTATTATAATAAGGGATATGTATATGTATATATATATATATATATATATATATATATATATATATACACACACTATATCTACACTTGGTTATGGGCCGCATTTGTTTGTGTTAAGACGTTTCGCATTTGACTGAACCAATAAGATTACTGCGATAGCTTATGTCTGTCATTCGTCGGTAGACCCACATCACTAGCTTTAGCCACCCAGTCCCTGAAGTGGAAATTTAAGTGTTTTGAAACACAACCAGTTATGACATTTTATTTGCTATAATCACATGTTCCTAATTTAAAAAAAACACTAATATGAGTTACACGAAGGGACCAGTTACTGTCATCGGCAGATGTCTGTGCATGTCTGAGCGCGTCGAAGCGGGGTAAGCGCCGCAAGAGGGGAAGAGATGCGCGCGCAGGCCTGGCCATGCTATCAGTCGTTTCACAAACATCAGCAACTGCTCGACAAACCTAAGTGTGTCCTCGGAAAATATGTGAACTACAGCTGTCCCCCTCTCTGACATACCCATCCCTCCTTATCTTTTGTCCTGCTACACCCTCCCAATCACATGCACTGCGTACAGTCTCGTCAGCTGAAAAGTGACAACCAGTGTGTAGTTAGTTCTTGCCCCGTGTAGTTTTGCACCCCGCATCTACAAGGTATGTCATTGCACAGGCCTATTAGACATACTTAGAGACACTGGAAAATCGCGAAAATGTTTAAAATAGTCTCCAATAAACTATAGTATATTAACCGTGACACGTGTGAATAGTTTTGGGACAAATCACACACGCTGTGTATTCAAGCTGTACAGTTCTAACTGGGCCTGTTGTACAGAGAACAAATACTACAAATAAACGATAGCCAATGTCGATACGAAACATTCAGTGTTATATACAGTATGTTGGAGCCTAGCAAACAGTAAACTATTCCCGCGATTTTCCAGTGTCTCTAGCCATACTACAGATGGTCGCTTACAATATAAATGGAGTGTACGGGGAGGGCTTCAAGACATTCCCCTCACTGTCTTCACACCGTGACCTCTAAAAACTAGCACTCTTTTCTCCCATACCCGGGACTACACTTAGGTTTGTCAAGCAGTACTAGTATAATTTCTGCCCGACAAGCGAATGTTTTTAGGTCTGAGCGTATTCAGCTGGGCTGTGCTGTTGTCGCTGTGCTTCAGACCTGTCTGTGGCTCGCATGCACAGATGTGTGTCGGTTACAGTACAAAATGTTCCACTGTTGACGATAGACGTGTCTTAGTGTTCGACGGTATAATGGCTTGAAATGTCGACTGGAACACGTTTGTCAGGTGGAATCGACGACACTTTGTCCTCTAGCTGTCGAGCTTTGTATACCGCGAGGTGTGGTCGAGGAAGTAATTACGATGAATAATATCCGCAATCTCCTATAGATGTTGAATAATGCCACTTGTCACATCAATGCGGTAGAGTATAAACCCTATTAAATCTTGTCATACTGATGTATTATCGGTCGTATGGATTTCATTGTAAGCAAGCTATTTGATCCACCCGTCTGTTGCCGGTAACAATTCTTCATACTCCACACAATGTAGGTTTTGCAAGTGTAATATTATTTTGTTTATTTGTTTATAACCTTATACCAAGATCTCTTCGCCCAAACCATCTTATTCAACTCTGCGAGGGTTTACAAATGTATATCTAAAAGCGAAATAAGTCTCAGAGTCTCTCACACACGTTTTATGTAGGCGTCCGCTGATTTTTGGTGAAAGGATTTTGCACCAACTTTTTTCAATGCGTTATACGTGCACATCTGCAGCTGTGCTTCATGGTTATTGGTAGAGTATATTTGTGCAGAAGCGCCTCTATGGTTACTGTGACTCCAAATGTCTATGACTTGCGGGCAGAACCCCGAGACCACGAGAGTTAAATACATCCAGTAATTGACTTTGAAGCAGAGGTGCAGATGTGCATACAAGGGGCATTGAAACGAGTTGGGTCAGACAAAGGACTATTATCAGGGACCCCTATTTTTGGCGAAAAGAACATTATCCCACTTCGTTTCGGTGCTTTACACGCAGAACTGCAGTTCTGTTAAATGGCTATTTGGCAGCGTATCTTTGTGTAGGGACGTACCTCATTTGACTGAGCTTACCAAAATAAGGTTTCAACAACACCACACGTCTGCAATTTTCGGATAGAACCCCAAAACTTGAAGCAGAATGACAGTCGTGCCCCACGTAAGGCACTGAAACAAACTGGGGCAAAGTTATTTTGGTAAAAAAAAAAAAAAAAAAAAAAAAAAAAAAAAAAAAAAAAAAAAAAAAAAAAAAAAAAAAAAAAAAAAAAAAAAAAAAAAAAAAAAAAAAAAAAAAAAAAAAAAAAAAAAAAAAAAAAAAAAAAAAAAAAAAAAAAAAAAAAAAAAAAACAAAGGTCCCTACCTACTATTACAAAAATTATCGATCCCTAGTACTACGACAATCGTCTGCAGAGTTGCCACACCGACCGCCCGTGACCTACAACAAATGTATGAGTTTCACACTTATCCCTATATATTAAAAAATAAAATTTTTATAAAGAAAAAGCATACTTGTCCTTATAACTGCACATATAAGCTACAGACGTCGACGCAGAGTGGTGCGGTCCCCACTTACCGTATGGTAAGAGAAGACGTTCGAGCTTTACATATGCAGTCTTCCTTTATTTGGGAGTCTGATGGAAGTTTAAATATGTTGAGATATAGAAGACGTCTAGCAAGGTGAATTGTATCTACCCGGTTTACAACGAGTTCCTTGACTAGACGCTGAAATAGCTATCGTCGCTGTATATTGACAGAGAGTCCTGTAGCGAGCAGTCAGAGAAACTTAGTAGTCATCACAAGGTAAAGTACAGCGCAGTAAGTGATATGGTTTGTTTGTTTAATAGACATATATTATGCCTATTTTTCACTGTAATGAAAATTTTCTAGTTTTCACAGTTTTTTGTATAATGGCGTGCCCAAGTCAATATTTGCATAAAACGGTTTTATACCAGAAACGAAAACCAACTGACTTAAATAAGTGAAATAATCCACAATAAGAACAGTATCACTCACTACGTCTAGACATGTATGACAAGCCGCATTGAAAATAGTTTGCATTTTTAAAAACATTCTGAATTTGAAATAAAAAACTACTCATTTTCTGCAATATATTTTTTAAATACGAAAAATTTCACTGAAGTGTTTCTGCACATGTCTTGACGTAGCCCATGGCACGGTTTTTGAGGGTTAATAATTTCGTTTTTGTAAGTAAGTTGGTTTTAGTTTTTTTTTGTATAAAACCATTTTATGTAAACTTGGGCTTGAATATGCCATGAACGCTAGAATATTTTCATGGCTGTAAAAAGTAGTTACAATGTATGTCTACAAAACAAAGGAAACTCTCTTAAGACTACTTAAGAATATGACTTTTAAGACACCACGCACATTGCAAACATTAATTTAAAACCCTCAAACTTGGCTAAAATTGACTTTTCCAGACGGTTGTTTCATATTATATTTGTACCAGATTCGCTCGGAATCGAGGCCTACAATTACAATAGACAATGCTACAGTGACTGGTTCATTAAAATGGTAGGGTCGCTGCTTAATGGCGCGATTCAACTCAGTTTTAAACTTCTTTTTTTTTTTTGTACCAGATATTTTTTTTCTTATTTTAGACATGAATTGTGATTAAATCTTCCTCTTAGGAAATTTTTGTATCACTCATTGTTTTTGCGTAATGAGTCGTAAACGTCAAAATTTGCACTTTACGTGTTTCATGTACGCCATTAAAACAAACTGACATACCAAACCGAAAATATTCACAGTGTGTAACAATGCCTCTGATTTGTTTTTGTATACTTGGCCGTGATATAACGTAGAAAATGACATGATAGACAGTATAACATTGATAAAATTATTTAATTAATTTTAATTGTGAAATTGCATAACTTTAATTAATAAACTGTCCAGTCTGCACGTCCACAGAATAAATTCATGAATTAAACAGACGATGCTAGCTGATACCTGCGACTTAGTTGGCGGGATTTTCAATTGAATGCGATAACATTTCTGAAATATAAAAGTTTTTAAAAAAGTTAAATGGTGCAAAATTATGTTAAGTATCATTAATGATCATTTTAGAAACATTTGAAAAAATAGACTTTGTGTACTAAACATTTTGTGTACCTCGTCCTGAAAATCAAACCCCACCCCCTTCCCCCCTAAACACACACACAAATTTGTATCATTTTGTCAGAAACCTTTGCGGGGATACGCACATAACAACCCACCAACGTTTCATTGAATTCGGATAAGTTTTTAAGCTATAGATTTTTACTATGTCAAATTCTACGCACTATCTCGAAATAATTGATAGACGGGTATAAAAGTTTGAGCAAAAAGGAAACAAGTTCATGATGCACAGTGGCTGTTCCGACTTAATTATTCTGCTTATCCTCCTGGCAAACATCAAAGATATTTAAAAACCGTAAAGACTTTATAACCGCCAAAAGTAATTTTACGCCATTTTATTTCTCATTTACGTATGGAGCTTGCGGTATTTAGCTCACGAATTCATTTGTTTTTCATGATCATTATCCTGATTCTAGCATGGCTTACCATTAGAGTGCCGTTGACTGTTGGTTTACCGTTATTTCTCTCCGTGTGTTCGAATAACAAGAATATATTTCAGATCTCTAAATTATCAAGATGTCGAGTTTATTGCGGTAATTGCTTTGAAGCGCTTCCGCAAAGGCATTTATACGCCAGAATAACTGAGGAAAAAACTAACCGAAATAATGACAATTAAAAACCCAGGCAAGAGTTTGTAGTTGGAGCAAGTCTCTGAGATGTAGCGCAAGATACCAACAAGACGGATTGGTTTTTACCTTAGTCCAGGTGATTCAGTTTCACCACATGAAATCACTGAAAAAAATTACTGGAAATTGGTGAGTATTCATTTATTTACTTTTGGAATATCAGCACTCTCACGAGATTAGTAAATAGCCTCAAAATTCTATGCAAAAACCAGTTACACGCTAATTGAAAGTTTTTCAGCTAAGAATTTTTTTTACAAAAAGTATTTTAGTCGTGCATACCGGTGTTACAAATACTTACTTTTAATTTTTTTTTTTTTTTTGTAAAACGGTTTCGAAGTTGAGGACCTTAAATAGAGGTTCACTCAAAATGAACAACTGGCGCATATCTGGTTGGCGCGTAGCGTCCTACAATACAACAATCAACAACCGTATTTATTTCTCAGTTAAGGACGTTGGGCTCATAAAAATTCAAAATGTTATGTTTGTGCCAAACACTGTTCAACTTTTACACATCAGATAACATGTCATTTCCCCGAATAAAAAAACATTAGGGCCAATAGTTTTAGCATAATCACCTATCAAAGTCACAAAATGGCAGTTGCGGTGTAGCCAAAATAATAAAAAATAATTAACTTGCAGACACAAGATAATTCATATCGATACTAAATGATGTGAACTACTTCAAGACGCTTTTGTAAGCACAAAGCAATATATTTTTGTATTTTTTAAAAAAGTATGAAAATTAGTAAATTTTTGCATGAATTTGACTTTTGGCTACTACTGAAATATTCAAAACTAACTTCTGTCAAACATGTCATGAAATGCATTCATACACAGACGTTCAGTTCCCGTAATTTTGAATTCATTAGTTAATTACTGTTTTTTTTATTTTGGCTGCACCGTAATGGCCATTTCGTGATTTTGACGAGTGATTTTGTAAAAACTATGCGGCCTAGTTTTTTTTATTTGGGGAAATGACGTGTTATATGATGTGCAAAAGTTGAACGGTGTTTGGCACAAATACAAAAAAAAAAAAATGAAATTTTACGGGTCCAACGCCCTTAAGTTGGTGGCCTGCCCAGGCTGCCGAGTGTCGTGCAGATCTACGACCGTTACAAAATTATTTAAAAACTGCTCCCAGAGCTTGTAAGTTATGTCTGCTTAGGAACTGCATTCAAAGAACGTGACATACATTTATACCTATTTAAGGTTCTCCCGTTATCGCGTCATTTAGGGTGGGCAGCCGGGGGGGGGAGGTAGGGCAAACGCCCCCCCCCCCCTGGATTTAGAATTGTAAGGTTATAAAATATATTTTCTGTATTTTGTTATTTAAATAGTGCTAACTTTAGCACATAGAATTGAAGTTATATTATTGAAGGTACTAATTTATACATGCTTGATTAATAAGAAAGACGCAACAAGGTCACTGTCGCCGAAAAAAATTATCTTGCCCCCCCCCCCCCCAAGAGAAACCTGAAATGACGCCCCTGCCGGTGAAGTATATTTTTACGATAAAAATGTATTGGTTTGTGGACGTACGTCATCGCTCATGATTTGTAGACAAAACTTGTGTTGAATGACGAGTTTGGTCAACAAAACATGAGCGATGGCGTACGTCCACAAACCAATAGTGTCATATTATAAACGCTCTTTGCAACAAACATAAAAAAACTCACTATAGTGTGTTTGCGTGTGTGCGGTCCAGGACGTAAGTGACGACTCATATATATTAGGGAGCAGGAATTGAAACTGCATGGTAGCAGAGGCCTTTGTGTGTTAGGTATGTTGACTGTTGTAACACACTCTGTAGATTGTTGAAATTGTTCTGTGTATTGATTTTAGTAGCACGCTTCCATGGGAGTGCACATTGAAAGGCTGGAATTCCCTGTATACTACCCGATCCCAGTTAACGAGGGTGGCATATTTGCCGCTCCCGTTACCAGTTTCTTCGAATGCTATTCCTGAGAAGACGTAACATGTCCACAGTGAGCAGTTTTCAAATAATCTTGTAACGGTCGAAAACGCATTAGATATGTATTATTAGCGCCACGCTTGTCTAAACAGTAACAACGGACGCCCTTCGCTAGTGCTATCGTAAAAATAAAGTCGTAAAATGCAAGTCAACAACTCTGAAAGCACTCGCGTAATATTCATAGCAGTATCGTAATACCGCGCAGTTGCGCAGTTATGTTAAATGCTAATACAAGCTGTGTATTTCTTGGCGTTTACGTGGCGGTTGTGAAAGTCGGGAGTACGTTTTGTTCGTAGCAGAACATTTAAATTATCGTTTAAATACGTGCTACTGCAGCGTAACCTTACCGCAAAAAAATTCTTGTTTAAAGACCACAGTGACGGTAGCAAAAAAATGTGTTATATTCAAGATAATTTATTAGTAATTATTGTGGAGTTACTTATGGAATTTATATCACAAGCTTTATGTTGGAAAATTTTTTATCTTTGCTACAAATTAACTGCAAGTATTTTCAAAGTAATCTTTTTAAAGGAAAAATGTAGTGACACCAGACATTAGCTTTTTTTTTTTTTTTTTCAAATATTTATCTGCTATAAGACAAGATTTCTCCGCAAGATAGATATCCTAGAAGAAAAATATCCCTTTGTTGTAAAGGTAATTTTTTTCTGAGTACAGTTTATAATTTCCTGTTCTGAATACAATGCAAAGATGTTTCATACTGTTCCATTAGACCGTTTTCGAAATGTCAATTGTCACAAGAATTATTATAGGTCTAAATATCGCTGTCAATGGATTTTATTGTAAATTTGCTTGTTTCATAATGAAAACAGTTGTATTTTACAAAGTACACATCGTACCCTTAGATTATGTGAGGTAATTAGTAATCCGTAAATATTTATGTTTTACGATCGCCAGCCCGAGTATCTGGAAATAGAAGCAGCATTTTTTTCTTGTTTCTCACATTAAGAAAATACGTTATTTATTGTTTCTGTTACGTGCGTCGTTGTTCATGGCAGTATGCTGAACGGAACTTGAATTCTTAAATTACGTGTGTCGTATGTGTTTTTAGTAGCGATTTGGAATTACAAATTAATGTACTATGCACGCATTTATGAGATTCGTAAAGGCAACAGTGTGTGTCGTATCAATTAGAGTCGATGCAGAGAAACCAGTGTAATAAGACGTTAACTCGCCGGTATTTATAACTAAGATTACTAATGAGTATAGCATGTATTTCGCACCCGTGCATTTAATGAGTAGATAACATTTATTGGATCAGTATAACGTACAGTAAATGTAAACATTGCACGAGCCTATGTAAATAAAAGCACGTGGCAATGTTTGTTTACATTTGGTGGAAAGATATAAACTGGCAGAAAATATAAATTAATCAGGGCTTTTTTGAGTGCTCACTTTACTCCGAATCACCTATAGAAATAGTCTCCTCTTCCGAATGCACAAATTGGTTTTCGTTCGAAAGCGATGTTATTTAAAATAACTGACAACTGCATACTCTTTTACGATATTAAAATACTTATCCTTGCTCACCCTACTTAGCCTCCGTGAAACATTTTCAACTGATCAGCTTCGTGCCAACATTGCTTAGAGTTGGGGGGGGGGGGAAGTGAGTTACTAAATAAATTAAATAAATAAAGCGATTGCAGTGTTATTTGGAACTTGTGTGTGATCATTTTCATTTTCCCCTACTTAAGGCCTCACTCTTTAGTTTTGCAGCGATGTCGAAAATGTTTTTTTTAAACGCAAAATAGTAGGTACACACATCAAAAATTCATTCTTAGAGTTTAAACACTTATATATCATCGTTTGTATCTGAATTTTTCTGTTGCAATACACCAAACGGGTTTTTTGATTTTTGCCCCTGAAATATCACTCATTTTGTTGTCCAAATAAGCCAAAATAAAGGAATATATATTTTTGTTAGCAAACGGTATATTATTTTTAAGAACACTTTGGCAAAATTGTGTATCGTATGACTGTACACAGTCTAAGAAATTTTCAAAGCATTTGGTTACAAAATGTTTGAGTTATTTGCAATTGTTTTAAGTAAATGAAAGATCATGGCCGTAACTAACAAACCCAGGGAGTGGCCATACCAATATAAGTATAGATGGGTTATACATGAAGTCGACTTTTGGGTGTCACATCATGGCGACTTCCTGCTCATTAATTAATCTTTGCGTGACAAGATGGTAATGAAGCCCCTCTTTCAACCAAGTAAGTTAATTTGAATTGACATATGATATGGTTTTATTATTTAAATGTGGATAGAAACAAGTGTCAAGAACCTCAAAAGGACTGGGCGCCATAATCCGACACCCAAAAAAGTGGCTTTAACTACGTCACAACAATCTATCTCCTGATTATTCTTACCTCCATGAGTAAACCAATATCATTGTTGACAAGTGTGCGAAAATAAAGTGTGTGATTGGGTGAGGGAGAGATATTATTTGTCAGGGGAGCCGATTAAATACAGCTAGAGATGGTTCATCGCGGGATAATGTGGCTGTTTGCTGGGTTTCAACGTTCGTTCTGCTTTCCAAAAAGCTCACTGGCGTTTTCCTGTACATGGAGCTGTTACCCTATTTGATTGAGCCAATAGAAATCCCACTGTTGTAATATTTTATGCCTGTTATTGGTCTGCAGACAGCTACGTTGTGTCAGGCATGTATCACCCAATCACACATATTGAGAGAAACTACAGAGTTTTCAAGAGTATGTTGGCACATAATATATTCGCGGCACTCCATCATATCTAAATATCGGTTTTTATGGACGCAACACAACATTTGCACCTGCGTTGCGTCCGGTTGCGGTGGATTAAGGGCGCTGCCTACCTTGAAGCCACGGCGGGAGCACGCATAGGATTTTACAGGTAAAATGATTTTTCACCTGGCTCAGTAACGTTTGAACTTACATATATGCCACCACTGACTTTTTTGTTCGTCTTGGTGCCACGTACAGTGCAATCATCGTATAGGTAGTTTTTTTCAATACCCTGAAAATTGTAGGCAAACAAATCATTTCTACACACAAAAAAACACGCGAAAATGGCTATTTATAATTTTTTTTCGCAATGTTATTTACGTAGCAATATTCTCCTTTTCTCGGCGCAGAAAATGGTATCTGTCCGAAAGCAGTATCACAAAAGGTGACTGAGTGGCATTGGAAATAATTTAACATGTAAAACCCTATTCTTTCTCCGCCAGAGCTACGAGGTAGGCAGCGCCCTTAAGATTAAATACTCACATGCATGCGGTAGAAGACCCGTTTAACTTTCTCTGGAATTGCGTCGGTGCAACTAGCAGGAGGTGATATTTAATCGGAGCCCTGTATTATTTGGGAGGTGTGGCTCCCCCTCAACGTCCCTGTTGTCTCGGCCGAGCAACTGATATTCGCGACCATATGGCGCTAGAAAACACTCATTAATTGTCCAAGTTAACAGCTGCACGCAGTTTCGTCACCGGCGGCGAGTGGGCGGGCCTCCCCAGCCTTACACGGAGATCACGATAAGCCGAGGCTCGACCTCTGGACCTCCAGCAGCGACAGAACTATGCTAGGCTCTGGGCCTCCGGCGCCGGGATAAATGGCGCCTTGAGATTAGGCGCGCCTCTAATTTGCTCCCCGGTCACGAAGGAAATCAAGCCTGGCCCGACCCGTCGTCATTAGCAAGGAATAACGTCACTGGTGATGCGAAACCTAACCGTGTATGAAGAAGCTGGAGAGGGAAAATTAAATACAGTAAGTCCTCCTTTTACGTCAGTGTTAGGTTCCTGAAAACAAACTATGTGAATTGAAACGACTTAAATTGAGTCAGCCCCCCCCCTAGCCTACTGCCAAACCTTTTTGGAGCATTATGAATGCCCAAATATAAAAACATTAATTGGCCCATTTTTACAAATCTGATCGTGACTAAGCGGCTCACATGACGGCAACAGGCAGTAAACCTTCAGGATACACCCGTGGTCACATGTGGCATACATGATGCAAAATGACCGTTACGATTAAGACCACACTGCGCCAGTATCGAAATGATAGATCATTCCAAATGCGAGACGTTGTGCAAATCAGCCACACATTAACCACGAGTGTATCACAAGCATTCTTGTTATACTCAGATGCTTGTGGGTCTGTCCGTAGGACGTACATTGAAATATGTCAACCATTTAAATTAAGTGGCCCATACTAAAATTATTGCAGTATTACATACACACACATTAACTGAAGTGGCCTGATTAACAACCATTTCAGTAGAAATGGACGATCATACAAGCGACCGTTTTCACCTCTGCCAACAGCAGGCCAACTGAAAAATGATTGTGTTTGCTACGGGGGTGTCAGTGGCGTACCGTGGTTGTGTTCCGAGGCATGCGGTGCTAAGCAGTGACTATATTCAACATTGAATTGTCCGTGAGACCATTAGACTTGTAGGAGCAGGTACACTCTTCTTCCAGTAGCGTACAAGAGGCAAGGAACATATACTCCAATAATATACCTCGGTCTACACAACACATGTTTGTTGGATATGGCAGGTAGGCACATTGAGTCCACGTGATCAAAGTATATAGCCGGAGCTTATATTGCATGCCTTGGAACACGACCACGATACGCCACTGGAGGGTGTTAATTCTTGCGCGCATGAATTGGTTAACGAGATCGCGCAAGGCTAGATTTTACGACGTTATTCTGAATCAGCGGCTACTTAAATTGAAAAATGGGAACTCAAACATTAGCGACGTCAATCCGAAACGACATAAAGCGGACGCCGTAATTAGAGGACTTAACAGTACAAGCTGCGTTAGATAAATAGTGATTTGGGAGTTTACACGAGGACCTGGATATTTTTCCACGAACTGCAGATTTACGGCTGGGCGCACTGAGGATGCCATGAGATACGCGGGGTGAACGTAACACCATCCGGCACGATTCCCCATATACAATAATCCGTGGTCCGACCCCGCCGGGGATCGAACTAGGGTCGTTTTGGTGGAAGGCGATTGGTTATGCCACTCGGCCATCCGCAGCCCATACAAACTGCGTTGCCACGTGGGGAAAACGCAGTAATGGTACACAGCAGAGCAAACATCTGATGTCCAATTAATTATGGTTTATTCTTTAGTAATTTAGTACACCTCTAGTTTAATTAGCTTTATTAAATTTTATTAAATGAATTCAGCTTATATGCAGATGCCTCTCGAGGTCGTGCTAGGTAATTATTTTCCTACATTGGTGAATGTCTAAGAGCAGCTATACGATGCACAATTATGCATAAGCGTTCAGAAAAATAATTCAAATGCACCATTCGTGCGCAAAATATTATTTTTCTTGAGTTTGGCTTATTTTCATAGCAAAATTGGCGATACTTTGAGAGCAAAAATCTGAGTAACTATAAGGTTTATTGCTAACAAAAAAATCATATACAAATTTATGACATATGTTTGACAAAAAAATGTAGGGATTCTTCGATGCGAAAAGTATGTTGCGCTAAAAAAATATTTCGAAAATTACAACTACCGCGCATGGCCTTAAAGAGAAGTGTTAGATAATTTTCCTGTATTATCTGTTTTCTAGCCATAACATTTATTCAAGTCATGTTATCAAAATTTTCTCTTCGACAAGACATAGGATATATTCTCGATAAACTATAAATATTAATAGAATGTTTAATTAATTTGTCCTGTAGAATCATTGCAAGGGAATTAAAGGTATGCCTTCAAGAATGATTACAAGTCAAATATTTCACAGCTACCATCGTGGTTTAATGGGAGCTTTAGAATATCCCATCCATTAAAAATTATAATTTCTTATATTTTTAATTCAAAAAGTGAGGAACAAGGCACCCGTGGCAAATACCTCTTTTGCCTCCTTCTAGACGCGGCTCTGTTTTTTTTTTACTTGGAAAATATTTATCACGAAAACAGTAGAAACTCCGAGTATGGCCTTAATACGCGACCGTTTGTTTTCGACAATTGACCCAGCACCATCCTCGCATACTTCACACACGCTCATTTGTACGGCGCACACGTCTACTGACAACACATAATTAAGCTCTGGGATTGGCGAGCACAAGTTCTCTAGGCGTCTCTGTTTTCTCTCATTATCCTCTGTTACACAGCCTGTGCATGCAGCACACGGAATCATGCCAGTGTTAGAAATATTCATGCTGCACTAAGACTGTTCTTACTGAGAATATCACCCATGTTTCGTGACTGTGGCAGAAATGAAAATTATAATTACAAAATAAACAATTTACTTACGGCGGAATTTAGGCCTAAGAGTTGAATATACGACTAAAAGTTAGGTTTAAAAAATAGTTTATATTAACCAAACGAAAACACTTTAAGTTCAAATCTACATTAATTTTGATCGTAATTTATTAGTAATTTTTTTCTATTTAATAAAATAAAAACAAAATTCGTAGGCCAACTTTGAGAAACGCTTTGGTCTAATAAGAATATTTTTGAACATGCCAACTCACATTTTCATAATTCCATTCCCGGCGGGGTCAGTCCCCGGATTTTCGCAAGTGGGAATCGTGTCGGACGATGTCGTTGGTTGGCGGGTATTCTCGGGGATCTCCCGTTTTCCCTGCCCTTTCATTCCGGCGCCGCTCCATACTCACCTCATGTCACCCCTCACCGGCGCTAAAGACCTCGATGTTGAGCGCTGACCTAAATCTCTCACTCGCTCAGTTTTCCTGATACAATTTGATCCTAAGACAATCACACTTGGAAAGTAAGGACATGGGTTGTAAAATAATTCTGAAAAACTATTTCACTATAAAAGTAGTGTAAAAACTACAATAAATTTCAGTAAGCAACAACATAATAATTTTGCTCGATAGGTGATTTATAGGGACATGCAAAATTCGCGTTATTTTCTGACAGCTGACTAGACTCCAAGTGACTATAGGCTCGTTCGACGTCTCCCGCTGGCCGATATTGTCGTGACTTGCCGCGGAGAATGCTTACACGGTAGAGTGGCCAATCTCTGTAAAGACGTAACACTCGTAAATGACAATACATCAAAGTTGGTGGCCAATTGAAACGCAGAATATGCTCTGTTATGTATAGGAAAGTGAAGTTTAGCCTACTACCAAAGGATAACGCGAATTTTGCATGTCTCTAGTGATTTAGATTGAATTGGAAGTGCGACTAGAATGCTTTGCAAGCTTATGTAATTTTGTAGTACAGACAAAAATTGAACTACTAATGCATACTTAGGGATATATTAGCATAAGAGAAATTTTGAAGCATTAGCAGGAAGTACGGTTTACGCTGTTAACAACTGCAACCGCTCAAGTAAAAATTAAAGCGCAAAGTATATTTGGAAATACGTGATACATTTAAGTTGTGACAAACGTTATGACACAAAAATTATTTATGGATTAGTAACGACCAGACACCTTACACAGAGAAATACGGGACTATGTCTGGGTCTGAATTAGGTTAAACAAATTAACAGGAGTTGAGTCTTCCTCTCACAAAAGAAAATTTTCTCGACCAGTTTTTCATTATGGCACTTCAGAGACAACATTTTCGTGTTTTTCGATTTTAAAAGTCTCAAAAACCAACGATCGTAATGAAATATAAAAAATCACATGAAAACTGCATGTTATGGACTACTACTAGACATATACTAAAATCCATTACAAAATTAAATGTATAAAAATATTTAAAATTTTTTAAACACAAAAATATTTTATAACAAGTTTTTATTTATGTCAAACAGTAGTCCGTGACATCTTGTCTTCGTGTTAATTTTCTCATTTTATTATGTTCATTGGTATTTGCGGCTTATAAGAACTAATACCATGCAGATTTTGAATTAGAAATGCCATTATGTGAAAACTGACTGAGCTATTATTTTTTGTAAAGAGGAACATGTACTCACAAGTAAAATCACAATACTAACGTTTTTTTTATATTAGATATAAAATGATCATAATTCCACTCTTGAACGCACTTAAGCGTACAGCGAAAAAAAATAGTACCAGCGTTGTGCTTGGTTGCGCAAACATTCTGATTGTGTGAAGCAGGTTGGAGTGGGAGGACGTCATTGCCACCCACAATTAGCCACGCCCACACGGCTGGTGCACTTGTGGTGTATTTAACCACAACTTATACCAGGTGTGCAAGAGAAAACCAGTTTTACTTGCTTCGCATCAGTACTTCGTTGCGTAGGTGCAAACTACTGCTGTTTTTGCAAGTTTAATTTTTTAAACCCCACAAGGGAGCATATAATATTGGAAATTGTTTGAAGTAGGCTTATGTAGTCTAATTTAGTCAGATTATACGTTTCTATAATTTTGGCTAACTGTTGACGTAATTAAACTTCGTTAAAGTTAGAGACCCTTGATTTTCGTGAAAATAATTTTGTCTCACTTTCTTTCGGTGCCATACGTGCTCATCTGCAGTTCTGCTTCGTGGTCAGTGATTGGATATTTTAACTGTCACGAGCCTTGGGATTCTACCGACAAATCACAGACGCTATTGTAACTTGCTTAGTCAAATGACGTACGTCACTTCACATAGACACGCTGCCAATAACCATGAAGCACGTAAGGCACTGAAACAAATAATGGCAAAATTATTTTCGCGAAAAACATGGGTCGTTACTAAAAGTCAATAACTAACCAAAACTATGAAACCCCGTGTTTTTTGGTGGGTGGAGGGGAGATGGCAGGGGGAACTAGGCTACATAGTAGAAACAATTTCCAACATTTGTATGTAAAGGTTTAACGATATCTGCTCCTTTTCAGGATTTAAAAAATTGAAATTACTATAGTTAAGTGTTAAATTAAAAATTAAAAATGAAACTACTCACAGTATACTAAACTTCGAATCGATCAGGCCAATAAAATTGCTCGCATTCACTATAAAAAAAACTAGAAACAAGCTGATGATCTTTAAACGGTTGAACAGATTTACTTGAATCATAGCTAAGAATACACTCGATAAGTCAATTTTCAAACAAAAAAAAACCGCATCAAAATCGGTCCTTTCGTTTAGGATCTACGATGACACAGACATACACAGATACACAGACAGACACGTCAAACTTATAACACCCCTCTTTTTGCGTTGGGGGTTTAAAATGTCATAAATAGGGACCCGTTGCCTTAATTTCCAAGCCCTCCTCCCAACACTTGGATGCCAGGACACCAGTGCGTGTACGGCTGGTTGCATAGAAGAAGGGGTTACACTCGTACATGGTGTCATACGCTTATTTCAAAGTCAACTGGGGCCGTGGTTATCGCAGTAGCTAGTATACTCGCCTTCCACCAAGGCGATACGGGTTCGATTCCCGACGATGTCGGCTCTAGGATTTTCGCATGTGGGAATCTTGCCGGACGATGCCGCTAGCCGGCGAGTTTTATCGTGGATCTCTAGATTTCCCCATCCCTTCATTACGGCGCTGCTCCATACTCACCTCGTGTCGCCCTCACTATATATGTAATCGGAAAAAAGGAGGGGAGTGGGGGGTAAAACGGGTTTAGGAGCGGAACGAGGTACCCAAACAATTTAGTGAAGTTTGTTTCTAAAACCGTTATTAATGGCTCTTTTTTTGTCATTCTGTACAATTAAAAATGTTCAAAAAGTTTTCCGGAAGATTTTTTAAAAATTAAGAAATTACGCACATACATTCCAGGTCAGGTTGAACGCCAATTATGTATACTTCATTGTCATGTCTGTGACTTGCTGGCGGCTGTTACGAAACGCGTTTGACTGCTGCAAGCCAGTAGTAAATAAGGGAATAATGCGAAGTGCTATCGCTTGCTACCTGCTTGTACAGTTATAAGCCAATAGATAATCTATTGTGGCCAGTGGGTGTATAGGACTGATAAGTCTAGGTTTCTGCCAGATGAACAGTGCGGTGCGAGACTCCGCGTGTAGCACGAGTTATTTTGAAGTGGATAAATTTTGGTCAGCACTCAACATCTTTTATTTATAGATGAGAGCAGATATCGAAAAACGGTTGAACAGTTTTGTTAAAATTGTTTTTTACTATGTTGTCTATTTTTATTAGACAAAAAAATTTATAGATTTGGTAAATTGGTTTATTTCTGAGAATCGCCTTAATTGCATAATCAGCTGAATCATTGTGAATTTTTTCCTGTTTTTAACAAAACCGAGCAGCTGTTTTTCGAAGTCTGCCTTCGTTTAGCATTTAAAAATAACTATCGTAAACGCAGTAAAAATGTAGTCTCGTAGAAAAAACAAGACGGTAAAGCACTTTAAGCCAGTTGACAGGCTTCTTGCGTGTAGAGACAATACTGCATTCTAGGGCCAAAACGTTTTCGCGAGAAGAATTTTGCTCCATTGTGTTTGAGTGCCTTACTTGCACACGCGTACATATTGTATGGTTGTTAGCTGGGTGTATTTGTGCAGAGTCGTTTTACATTTGACTGTGCCATTCATAACAATGTTAACTGTGTCATCACTCGTCTGTGATTTGCGGATAGAAGCTGGGAGTTAAAACATCCAATCACTGACCACGAAGCAGATGCGTAAGGCACTGAAACAATGTGGGGCAAACAACTTTTTACGAAAACTTCCTTGAAACAATGTGGGGCAAACAACTTTTTACGAAAACTTCTTGTCCCTATGACGGACAGCAGTAACTTTCATGGTCTGTTGACGTACACACTCATACACGCAGCCTACTAGCATGCCACCTTAACAAACGATATGTTATTAAACATATCACATATGCATAACTGAATGCCATTACTTCATTAATAATACATTATTCTCTATCATAATCGCAGTTCGCTACTCTTATAAACTGAACCGGTTTTATGGAAATGCGCCATAGCGAGTTAATGTTGCCGAGTTGCAAAAAAACCCACAGTAAAAAAATACTGCTGTCGTAGAAACAACATATATCAAATTCCGAATAGAAATGTAGTCGTTTCGTGAATGATGACACACAAATTAAATAATTCTATATAAAAACAGACTGAAAAGTACCAAATAATTTCTCCTATGAAATTAAGACTTATAAGATTTAAAACGACAAGCGTCGGGCGCATACAATAAATAATTGATGCATAAATACTTAATCTAAGTCAGTAACAATTTTATTACTTTGCAAACTATGTGAACTGTTATGCGAATTCTCAACGACAGCTTCTCTATACATTTCTTACAATTATATACTACATGCGCCTCACATTTTTCGTTTTAATATTACAAGTATTTTCATAGAAGAAGTTATTTAATGTTTTTCAATTCGATTTAAAAAAAATCTGTATAAAATATTTTATTTAATATCATTTTTTGATGTTTCGTCTGTTGTATTGATAGAAATTTTTCAATCGCGAGTTTCTAAATGTAACATATGAAAATATTTTTCTCACATTTTTTCTCATATTTCATTTAAACTATGTTTAAATTTTCAGGTCTTAGCTCATCAGGAAGCTAGTTTATAATCCATTGCAAAATTTGTACCGAACAGACAAACAAACTGAAAAGAAAGCGAGTTAACAAAAACGTATTGTAAATATAACGAAATCAATGTAAATTAATTCTTATAAAAGAAATTCGTAATCAGGCCTGTAGTTAAAGCCGGATTCACAATCACATTTAACGTACTTACGAACACACACACGTCATTGAGTATTAGAAATTGGATTCACAGCAAGATTTAAAGCGTACATGCGCGGAAATTGTTTGTCATAAGAAAATGTCGCTAAAAGCGTAATTTATTTTTATTTTTCGAAGCGAATTAAATTATTTACTACCACAAGATAAACGTTATTTTAATATAAATTAATATTTAATTGAGTCTTACGTTTGTACATGCTGCATTCACAACCACCACACAGCGTACGTACATACGAAGTAAAAAGTTTATAAACTCTATTATATACGCTACACGAGGATGTGAATGCTAGCGTGCACACTTCGTGTTTATACTTTAACACGTAAGTACGCGCGTACGCTAACTGGTGGTTGTGAATCCAGCTTAATGGTTGACTGTCGTTATCTTATCACCTATGGATATTTTCACGGACGGACTGGCGAACTGGCCGACGGTGATGGCTCGTGGTCCTAGGGACAGCCCAGGAAGTAGAATAGGGCACCTCACCTGCAACACAAGAGAGAAGAACAAAAATCAGCTACAAGTACGTATAATGAGGGTCCATGCCAGGAGTCGGCACGGGCAACTCGATACGGCCCCACCAAACTTATATAGTATCTTCCCTTCTCTCCCTCCACTATAAACAATGCCAGCTTTGCCATACATACCAAAATAATTATATCGAGAAAAATAGTGGTTAGGTCTACTATAGTTAAAAATTAACCAATTTAAGGAAGTTGACAGAATTTGATAACACTTCAGAGGGCATGGAACATGATTAAGCATTAAAAGCATCATTTTAAAATTGTAAGTTTCTCGATGCCAATTCGGAAAAAAATAATAAATATAAATGAACAGCACCCGTAGATAACAGTTTTTGCCAATATTCTAGGCAAAATTTTTTCTTGAGTATGGTATTTCTGAAAAAAAAAAAAAAAAAAAAAATCTGACGTCGAAATCTAGTACTTTAATTGCAGCGCAAGAGTTCATGCCCGGTGTAGTTTTGCAAAGATTTTGAAGACATTCTTTAAAAAGCAACATAACCATCATTTCGAAGAATTCCAACGTGCATTTGTCACAAATATATCACAATTTGAAAATAATTTTACAGCAATAAACTCCTTAGTTTTAAGATTTTTGCACCAAAAATATCACCAAATTTATTATGAAAATAAGCCAAATTTTTTTGTGTAAGAATAGTGGAGTAAATTGCAAAAAGGTTGCATATTGTGCATCGCATGACTACTCTTAGCCTTCAATTTTTTTTTTAATTCCGTTAAAAGTAAGTAGTTTGCAGTTTTTGGCAACAAAGTGAAATAAAAATAAATCGTAGTGTGGCCTTAACCATATGCACCATTCTGGGCAAATGTTTCTCATTAAGCTGGCAAATATCAACATCTAAGGATGTTGTTTTATAGTTTTTCCATATTGGCTTCCAAAACGTGTACATTTTTATTGGCCGCCTACTTTTTGCATTTATTTATTTACAGCATGTCGAACGCAGAATTCAGTTAAATCTCTTTCGCATGATTTTAAGAGAGAAAATGAAATATTCTAAGATGGCGGAAACCAATCACATTCAAACACACAACTACGTTTAGAGTACCACGACTTTTGCGAATAGTGTATTTTTGCCGCGTTTTGTATGATGCCGCGTATTCGCTAATTCACTGGCACATTCACAATTGGTTGGCACACCGGTGCACGCCGGTTGAGGCCATTATCGAACATCAGATTGACGTTATTTTGAAAATTTCTCCGTTACGAATGAAATGGTGTTAATTGGTTCACGTTATTTAACAGTACACAGCGATAGAAATTCAAATTGAACTCTTTGGCACCATATGTAATAGTAAATTTATTTTATAATGGAAATTTACAAATTAAATAAAACTTTATTTTGAAGTGCATTTTCTATAATCCAAAATTTTTGAAACAAAATAACGTGGTGAGTTTGATCTTCGACATCTCGCATTTCCCAACTATCCAAGTTATTACAAACATTTTTTTTTGCGAGATTATGTTCGAAAATTCACCGACTGATGTCCTGATGGACGTCCACCGGATGAACTGGCGGATACATCGACAGCACCGGTTGAGACAACAGCCATTCACGAGCGTCCGGTGTTACACCGGTGAATTTTCGAAAAGGCGGAAGACTGCTTGCTCCATCCGGCAAGGTCGCAAGTCCATCGCTCCTCGCTGCAGCAGGCAAAGAAGAGCCGAGCCGCCCACAGACATATTGGAATCGTGACCCGCCGCTGGCACCACCCCCATTGTCTATGCGGCGATGTCGTCCACCCGTCCTGATTGGCGGATATCTTCCCTCCTCCTTCCCTTCTCCTACACACGCACGACTCTACTGTCAGTGCGCCAGGTCACTGTTGTGCATGCATTTCTCGTCCTAAACGTCATGCATGCTACAATAACTGGGGACTGGAAAATTTCGCGAATTCAGTGACCTGCACTATGCATACTTAAGTCCAGACTATTTGTACACTAGCTGCTACTCAGTGGAATAACATACAATAAATGAATAGACGGGGCTTGAGTATACATAGTACAATGGGTTCTAGCATACAGATAATTGAATTCGCGAAATTTTCCGGTCCCTAACAATAACACGGTATCAAAAACTCACTAACTCAGGAGTATCCACCCTCCCCCTCATCACAACTTAATATAAAACCCCTAATTTTTCCTGTAATTTATTTAATAACACGGTATCAAAAACTCACTAACTCAGGAGTATCCACCCTCCCCCTCATCACAACTTAATATAAAACCCCTAATTTTTCCTGTAATTTATTTAAATCAGAACTATATACAACACCCTGAAATTAAATTGCATACAATGATGTATCAGTTCCATGGTTGCTTAATTAGCTGAAACCATAGTGTATTTTGTCTTGAAAAATTAGTCAACGTAGTAAACAGTTCTTAACAAAACAATGCAACTGTGTTTTGATATCTGCTCTCGTTTACGATTTAAAAAAAATAATTATCGTAAAAGCAGTAGAAATGATGGCCTTGAACGCCATTGCTAGAGACATGCCAAATTCGCATTATCATTTGGTGGCAGACTAATCTTCACTTTCCTATACATAAGAGAGCATAACCTGCGATTTAACTGACCACGAACTTTTATGTGTTTACATTTACGTGTGTTACGTCTTTACAGAGATTGGCCTCTCTACCGTGTAAGCATTCTCCGCGGCAAGTCATGACAATATCGGCCAGCGGGAGACGTTGAACGAGCCTATAGTCGCTTGGAGTCTAGTCAGCTGTCAGAAAATAACGCGAATTTTGCATGTCTCTAGCAATTTCTAAACTGAAATCACTCATACGCGATAAGTAGTTTTTGAATAAACATCGGGTTCTTCCTACTTGTCCCAACTGTTCTGCCCGCCACATCGGAGTTTTTAGAAGGAATTCACTACGATACAGAACTGTGGGTGTGTGCGTAAGGCAGTAAAAACAAATAGTGCAAGAAAACTTTTTGCTAAAATCAGGGGGCGCTTACCTATGACAGGCCTGTTATGAGAAAAGAAAGAGAAACTGTCAGTCAGATAGAGGGACTAGGGTTACTCGCAGTTAGCCTCGGGCGGTAGTCTCAGTCACGCCTGGAGGGCTCCGCCCCTCCTGGTAGCCGCCAGATGTCGGGCCGGCGTGAGTCGGCGGTCTCCCGCGCCTTCGCCCCAGGGCCTTCCTCCGTCCTCGGGCCTCGTGTGTGTGTATGGCGTAACTCCTGCCCGCCGTACAGACTGTCTTACATGCACCGCTGCGCCGGCGTCGTCGTAGTCAAAGACAAGCAGTGGGGGGCAAACGCACCGGGAGCCAGTATTTTTAAGGCAATACCCTCTGTTTCAACTGTTATCGTGATCATAATTTCTCAGTCTTAAGAGGGCGTCGTACATAGGCCTAATTCAACGCTAAAAGCATTA
Organism: Medauroidea extradentata; assembly: GCA_003012365.1. NCBI lineage: Eukaryota > Metazoa > Arthropoda > Insecta > Phasmatodea > Phasmatidae > Medauroidea > Medauroidea extradentata. Next base: position 109,896 of record PNEQ01014822.1, read on the forward strand.
ATCTATAACTGTAGGTTTCTTGAAGCAAATTTTCGAAAATTTAACAACAGCAATCCTAGACAATAGTTTTGGCCAACGTTTTAAACAAAATTGTTTCCAGTGTTAAGAACTTCTGAGGCACAATCTCTGACGCCGGAACCTCGTGCATTTAACTGCGGCGCAAGAGATCGCGCGTAGCGAATTCTGGATACATATTTACTCATAAAGTTGGCAAACACCTTTATCTAGGATTGTCATGAGTATTTAATCCATATTGGCTTCGTAAAAAAGCGTAGAAATCAATTGATGTTTTCGGCGTTTATTTATCTACCATGCACTTTTTTTACTTTTGAGGCACTGAAACGAGGAAGACGATAAGTCGAATATAACACGTACGTCAAACACCTCATCGCCTGTAGGCACGAAGGACTAAACTAGCTGCAGTGTTTTCGTACAAACCGTTTTCCAATAGTACTTCAAGCGATGACCCTGTAATTTTATTTGTGGAAAGTATGTGGTAAAGTCCAATGCAGGTTTCTATGATTTAGTTTTCCGATAGCGGTTGATATTTTCTCAGCTACAGCAAAATGAAAAAGTCAATTTCAGCACTTTTGAGGATCTTGAGAGTCACGTTTTTAATTAGTGGACAGAATTTTCTAAATCATAGCTTTGTTGCCTGTCCAAGCGGCCACTTAAGTAGAATCAATTTTTTTTTTAATAATTTTGTATAAGCATCGTTCAATGTCTTACGTGAGCAACTACAGCTTTATCATTAAGTTGGATGTCTTTATTTTTCAGTTTTCTAGCCATAACATTTATTCAAGTTGTATTATCAAACTTTTCTCTTTGCTAATATATAGCAAATGTGCTTGATAAACTTATTGACATGTATAGTAATGGAATCTTTCATTAATTTGTAATTCAGAATCATTGCAAGGGAATTATAGGTTAACGTTCAAGAATGAATAAAAGTTAAATATTAGATGAACTCATCACTATAATGATCTCAGAAACTCATCACAAATAATATCTATGTCTCAACATTTTCACATTTACCAAAAATGTATAAAACAGGAAGTTATTGTAGAAAATAGATTATTTAAATTAAGCTTCTAGCTCTCTCCCTTAAAGTCGGTAATTGGATATGTTAACTCTAAGCGCCTTAAAGTTCCTCCCGCAAATCACAGAGCGTGGTGTCATTGTTACATAATTACGATTGGCGCAGTCAAATGAGCAATGCTTCTGCACAAAATTCTCTACCAATTACCTCGAAGTAGAGCTGCAGATGTGTACATAAGAAATTGAAACAACTTAGTGACAAAGTCTTTTCACAAAAAATCAGTGGCTCTTGTTTTGTGTCTATTTTTTGAATACACAATAATGTCATGTGTTTATATTGTTAGACGTTAAGCAGAGTCGAGAAACACGACAAATTATTATAAAAGGGCGAGGCAATGGTTCTAGATGGACAGGACTTGGAAGATTCGCTTCCATAAAGGCACGGGAATCATGTTAATGTTCCAGGTCGTAGTGACATGTAAATACGCACACACTGATTGGTTCATGCTGTTTGGGTGGGGAATGACATTTAAGAAACATGCCACGCCCCTCGCGACAGTTGTAACTGTGGCGTTGTTAATGGACAATTAAAGGTACACGCCCTCTGACGTCACAGCACGTTGTGGGAAACCAAGTTTGTTGCCATAGGGATATGTGTTGAATATTTTTGCCAACTTCATTATCTTGGTGTGAACTAAAATTTGGCGTATTTGTATGATGATTTTTGTAATGAATCATAGACGCTTTTCATCAAAAACGTTGGCAACGTTATGTTATATTTGTACTCTGATGACGACATGTAGCTAGACGGGATTACCACTGCCGCGTCAGTTAAGTTTAAATAACTCTTTATCTAACGAGCATTAAAAAAAAATGCAATTATATAAAATAGTAGAAATGTGTCTTTTTTATTGATTTTTTTAATAAGCATAGCTTATGGTCTTTCTTATTAAGTGTATTGCATTTCTAGTACGGTCGTTTATTTTATAGATCACAAAACCTTTGTACTCAACGGTATCTTGCATTGCTTAGGAGAGTAATTTTGAATTGGAAAAGCTATAATTAAATGTAAAACGGGTATTTCATCAATGACATTTCAACTCTTTTGCGCGTTTGTTGAAATTATTTTCGTCAGAAGAAAGTGATCAGCCAATATGCTTTGACAAACACATCCCCGCCATTTGTAGGTGTCCATAAGGCACGAATAAACTATTATCTTATTTTGAAAGCCTGTGACTACCTAAGGCATTCACACTACTAAAACAAAAACTAATACCAAATGAGCCTAATTTATTCGTAGTTCTTGTACCTGTAAACGTCTGCAGTATGGCTTGTTTACTCTTTGATTCCAACAACAGACTGCAGTGAATCTATGGACAGACTCGTAAACTAAAAGCTCCGCCTCATTTCAAGTTGTCCATTAATTCCTACTGAGACCAGAGGTGCTTGTAAATACTAGTTCTGTGCCTGAACTGCGGTGTACAGGTGAAAATAACAAGTAGTGGTATTTAATTAACTCCCACAGACACAGTGAAAGCGCAGTAACACGTCTCCATTTACGTTTTCTTGTCAGCAGTACTTCGTACCATGTAAGGTAGGAGTACTCGAGATCGCGTAACTATTGACAGCGCCGATGTGAAACAAGGAATGTTGCAGTGCAATTAGAATCAATCAGTACAAACACGTGTAGCAAATGCATACATAACAGGAAAACTGTGATTTTCTTCCGTGAAATATAATTTTCAAGCTTATCTTTCGAGGGTGTTAGATACTCTCGGGAGTCACTCTCGGACGTAAGTCAATCGGCATTTTGGTAATTCTTTTTTCTTACGAAGTCACCTCGAAAAGTTAGGGACGTAAGTTAAGAACATTTTGTTTAATAAAACACACAGTAACATGTGAAAATTTTGAGGCGTTTTTCCATGGCAACCAAAGATGTGTTGTAAAAAAAATATGGCCATTACTTTGCATTCTTCTTTTGTATATATGAGTCGTACCATTAAGGCAACATTCTGCTATTTGAAATGTTATTCCGAATGTCTACTCTTTCTTTAAATCCTATTAAGGCGCAGATATGGTATAACACCATAGCAAAGAATATTGAAAATGGTTTTGACTATACTGGCTATTTTTGTAAAAAAAAAAAAAAAAATTCTTATTCAAATTACTAGCAAAAATCATACTATATTTTGTTTTTTAAAAATGCTGCATGGTAAAAGTTATTTTCAACACCATCAGTGTTACAGTTTTTCGATATCTGCTGTCTATTTATTTGCAAAATTGGAGTAAATATTTAACTGCTGTGAAACCGATTCAGTTGTTAAAATGTCACAAATAAAAAGCACAAATAAGTGATATTGTAATATTGTTATATTCTCAAGGTCACTTAGGAGAGAAACAATCAGCTCGCCACCTGCGCTGTACTAGACTAGCTTCAGGCCAACCACGAAGTCGATAAATCTGACCCGACCTCAAAAGTGTTGGCGGTTGACTTGGTAATTCTATACCTGTCTGTACCTTTCTCGGGGCATTATTTTCACGCGTTTATTACCTGGATTCCTACAGGCGCGGCTCGTTTTTATTATTTATGTGACCACCGGCACTCAAACAAAACAACTGCTCTGGGTTTCGCATGCAAAACCTTCGCAATTTTGTAAGAACTGTGAGATCAAATGATTTTATGATCGCCGGAACGATTGAAATGTCCTTGATCTCAGTGGCACTAGGTTTCTTACGAACCAAGAGAAAGTATCTATAGGAAGACAATGCATAGTCGTAAAGAACAACTATCAGACTTGAATAACAAAATAATTATTTAAATAATAAATTCTTTAGTATACCAAGTTTTCTATATTACGCACTCAAAAAGTATACAATTATTTCTCTTATGCAAATACGTGTAAGATTGGATAAGAAAAACGTTTTAAAAACGTGGCATATAACCGACTTTTTAAAATTTAAATAATATTTGTTTTTTTGCTTTTTCAGTCGTGTGTATGAAATTTGACAATCAATTTTAATTAATAAATAAGAAAAAAATGTACCGAACAGACAGACAAGAAAGCGAGATAATATTGTATTGCCATTCACTTCTGTGCTATGTTCAATGTTTCTAGTGTCTAGCTGATCGGGAAGTTTAAAATCGATTGCAAAATGTTTACCGAAGACAGACAGAGAAGAAAGCGAATTAATAGAAACGTGATAAAGGATGATATTTGCCCCTTCGGCAATGTTCGGTTTTGCACCCGAAGTTATCTTCGTGAGCGCGTGCATGAAGTAGACCTTATTACCGATACCAATATCAGCGAAGGAAATAGTTCTTTGCCTACCTTGTTCATAAGAAAATGAATTAGCTTCATGATCTGTGGTAGAATTTACCTCACCTCAACCCGTGTGTGTTGGACAGCTCCCGAAGAACTCGGTGAGTCGCCTTCAAGGAAACCAGGACTGAATGACGTGGTACATTGTTCAGAGTATAACTGACTATAGGTTGTTCGGGAGAAAGTGAGCACTCAAGGAAGCCCTGCTAAAGTTCTATTTCCAGCCAATTCGTATCTTTACGCGTGTAACGGCTAACTACAGGAAATATCTAACCTCTCTGGACACAGAACTTGATGCCTGCGCGTGTGAGATAAATTGTGCAGTCGGTAGGAACCTATATAGTTTAATTTAAAAAATATTATTAATTATATAAAATACAAGTATGTCGGTTTCAGTTGATTTTATTTCTGCACGGTTGCATTTAAATAGAAAAAAAATACACGGAACTACATTCAGCAAGTTGCTGCCAACACTGTGCAGTAGTAGCTGGTGATTTCTTTCAAAGGTTAAATCTTTAGTGCTCACTTTAATCCGAACGACCTATACTCACTTTGGTGGCAACTACTATAGGTCGTTCGGGATTAAAGGAGAACTTAAAATATAACCTTTGAAAAATGTCACTAGCCGTTTCTGCATATAATGCCACATTACCTATAGTTGCCGTACTGCTTGTTTGGTTGCCAGCGAAATTACGCAATATAGTTCTGTGTATTTTTCTATTTAAATACAAAAATACTGAAACAAAATCAACCGAAATTGTCATATCTGTATTGTACCAGTATATAATTAATAAACTCGTTTATGAAACTATTTAGGTATCTACCTACTGCACAATTTATCGTACACGCGTAAACATAATGTGATGTGTCCAGAGAGGTTAGTCATTTCCCGTCGTCAGACGTTACGCGCGGTAAGATACTAAATGGCTGAAAATAGAACTTTAGCAGGCCTTCCTCTCCAGAACAACCTATAGAAACCTGCATGACAGCATACCATAGACTTCAAGTTACTGTGTGTTCATGTGACTCCTACTGTTTGCCGACAGTTTGTATGTCGCGCCCGAACTACCTTTTCAGCCAATGGCATAAAGTCAATTGTAACATTCCCGAGTTGTTTTTTTTTTTCCAGACTCGTGACAATAACTAAAATACTTTTTAACCAAAAGCTTTGAAAAAATTTGAGTCAATGTGCAGTCACACAATACACAATACTGTGGAAGCATTTTTTTTTTAAATAATGTACCATTCCTCAGCAAAAAAAAAATTTTTTTGCTTAATTTTTGCTTATTTTCACAACAAAAAACGCGATACTTCGGGCAATGAAATTAAAAAAAAAAAATGCGTTCAGTAGATTTCTACAGAAAAATTCAGCTACAAATTATAACATTAAGTGTCAAAACTGTGAAGAAAAATTTTGATATGAATATTAGGTAGTAATAAATACAATATCTTCGAAATCACTACAAAACTCGGTAACAAGGCCTTAAGGGGGATTAATCCTTCTCAGCTTGGATTTATAACCTTTATTATAAATCAAGGAACAGAAAGATTGATTTACGTTTTTCACGCTGACATGGCCTTGTTTATATTTTCACTCGCTTTTTAGAATCCACACGGCGTAGTTTCAGTTACTTTTGAGATCACTGTAGTCACTCCCGCAATTATACCTATTTTTTGGGTCATCTGCATAGCCATCTTAAGTTGAAGGCCACGGCCTTATACCTGGCAACCCTGCACACAAGGGTCATTTTAACACTTCTTTTAGCTCTCCAAAGGCAATGGCTGTACCTGATTCGTTATTCTGCCCTACATACCGGCGAATCAGGGGAAGCCATTGCCGTTGGAGAGACAATATAAGTGTAAAAATGACCCTTCCTGACAGGGTTGTCAGATCTAAGGCCGCGGCCTTCTACTAAAGACGGCTATGGTCATCTGTCTCTCTTTGCTAGAGATGATGGTACATCACGAACATGTTCTGTGCCAACATACCCTTTAAAACTCTGTGGTTTCTTGCAACATATATGATTCGGTGATATATTTCTGACACAACGTAGCTGTCTGCAGACCAATAACAGACATCAAATATTATAATATCGGGATTCTTATAGGCTCAGTCAAACATGGTAACACCTCGAGGTCACAGAGTAAATAGTAATACAGACGTGAAATGACGTGGCGGCTCGTTTGATATAGGCGAACTTGGCCACTTATTGGCTGCCCGAGTCTGTAGACTCCAGCCCCGTGTCTGTTTGGCTCCTGCATGTTACTACAGGTTTCCTATTGGCCTGGCTGCCGACTAGCAGAGCAGCTGCCTCACGCTGATTGGCAGTAGGTGTTTCCGCCATGTTGCTGGCCAGGGAAGCCATTTTGCTGGCGTGTTTGACTGAGTTCGCCTTCCTGCCGACTATTTCACTTCTGTATTCCTAAATATTCTGTGTCGAGGTACAAGCTAAAGCCAGTAATCTTCTGGAAAGTTGAACGTGTGTTGAAATCCAGGAAACTGTCAAGTTTTCCTTCGAAAATCCATCATCTCTACCCATTACAAAATAATGTAAGATATTGCGACTGCAACCATTTTAAAAAACTGATTAAGTTTTCATCTATTCTCCGTTGTTCGAAAATATGTTCCACTGAAACAGAAATTACGAAGATAAAACTGATAAATCCAAGGCGGTAGGGATCCATCCTGATGTAGACACTCAGAGATACGAAGTTCTGGAGAACATAACGTCATAGAGTATGTTCAGGCGAGTATAAGCCAGTGGATTCTAGCCTATCATTTAACAAAAACGTCTCTAGCAATCTGCTTGTGACATGCAGGCATACTAGGAAGACTGGAGTCTAGCCGACAAACCCAGCGTGCCTCTTGGAGGAGGAAGGAGGGGGTAGCACTTGGGACACGTGCCCCCCCCCCCCACACACACTTGTATTTGTTTGTGTACGGCACATGTGTTGGTAATTGCAAAGAAAGTGTGTTCACATGTTTGTGAAAATACTAACGATGTACTGTAAGGTATAGCTAGAGGTACGTAAATTTCGCAGATACATTCCAGGTCAGGTTGAACGCCAATTATATACACTTCATTGTCATATCTGTGACTTGCTGGCGGCTGTTATGAAACGCGTTTGACTACTGCAAGCCAGTAGTAAATAAGGAAATAATGCGAAGTGACATCGCTTGCTACCTGCTTGTACGGTTATAAGCCAATAGATAATCGATTGTGGCCAGTGGGTGTATAGGACTGACAATTCTAGGCTGCTGCCACATGAATACGCGAAATTGACGTACCTCTACGTATCATCTTTTGTATCTGAATTTTTCTGTTGCAATACAAACGGGTTTTTAGATTTAGCCTCTGAAAAATCACGTATTTTGTCGTCAAAATAAGCCAAAATGATTTTTTTTTTGCTAGCAAACGGTACATTATTAAAAAAAAAAATACTTTCTGGCAAAATGGTGTATCGTATGACTGTACACAGTCTCAAATTTTTTCAAAGCATTTAACTAAAAAAAATATATTCAACTTATTTGCAAATGTATGAAATAAATGAAAGATCATGGTCTTAACATTTAACTTTACGATAGTTCAATACATGGCTTCTTATTGGGTCGGACACAATGGCGCCGCAGAACGTAAAGTCAAGCATCCCTGACTTTACGTTTCCGATAAACTGAAATCCTAAGTCAAAGTCAAGATGGTCGTTTGCACAGAACAGCTGATTATATATCTTAAAACGAAACATTTTTATTTCTGAACATCATTTTATTCTACATCACTTGGATTTCACTAAAAATATTACAGGTATCTCTTAAATGTATTCCGGAAACTTTGTAAATAGCATTTGAGAAGTATTTGTAGATGAACAGTAAGTTTCGTCAATAGATGGCGTTGATTGTGTTCTGCAAAATATTATCATAAATTGAAACATTTAAATAACTGGGTTAATTTTTTTAATATCTACATTATATTATTATGCAAAAATATAACGATTTGAATCACTGTAATTTCGTTTCAAAAACACGTCCTTAAATAGTTTTTCAAATACCGTTATTTTAAATTAACTTTTGAATTGTGTATTCACAAAATACCGTACTTAAAGTAACACGTTAAAGTAATCAATTGTGCAGAGGCCTTAAGATTAATTAAGTATAGGCTGTGCGGGATAAAATGATCACATGTGAAACCCTAAGTTTATTTTTTTTCCTTTAACATAACTTATAGTTTCCTGCGAAATTATAATGTAAACAAAGCTCCATACGTAACAATCAGCGTGGAGAATATATTGTACTACACACAAATGTTAACGTCCGAGCTTCAATAAATGGTATATTTTTAAATTATTATTCTAGACCAGAGGTTCTACCTCATCAGAATCACTCACATTATCGCGAACCACATAGTCTGTTCACTTTACACTCTAAATCTGAATTAGTGAATATTCACTGATTCACGATGATGGATGGAGCAGTTTCAACAAATTTAATCATTGAGAAACCACTGTGAATTCGGTGACTATTCACTGATTCCGATAAAGTGTGTAAACAAGTTAATTAGTGAATGTTCACAGATTTTTAAACAATTTTTCACTGATTCAATAAATGAAAACTGTTCTTTGAAAACAACTGGAAAAAACTGTGAAAATTCACTTATTCACTTGTGAGATGTTGGAACTCTTATTTGAAATCAGTGAATATTCACTAACTACACAGTAACTATTTTCACTGAATCAAATTGTTGAAACTGCTCCATCCATCAACGTGAATCAGTGAATATTCACTAATTCAGATTTAGAGTGTAAAATGAGCCCTCCCCAAAAAACTGTGTTTTATTAAAGACAAAGATTTAGGTTTTGAGAGTGGTGAAACGCTTACAGTGTTTTTTAGTTTCAAGGTAGTTTTCATGTTAAAAATTGTAAATAGGATTGCTGAGTGGATGAAAGAAAAATTTAAGTAGTGCTAACGGTATCGCTAGACCCAACGACTTTTCGCGAAAATAATTTAGCAACAATTAGTTGCAATGTTGTTTGTGCACGTATACAGCCAGTGATTGGCTCTTTTTAACTTTTCTACCCGCAAATCATAGACGTGTAGTGTCGCAGTAACCTTGTAACTGTTGACACAGGCAAATGAGCCACGTCTGTGCAATAATACATTCTGCCAATAACCATGAAGCACAGTTTCATATGTGCACATAAGGCACTGAAACAAACTGTTGCAGAATTATTTTCGTGTAAAATCGTGGGCTCTAGTAATCGCGAACAGTGTATATCAGCAGCAACGACTACTGATTGCGACCATGGAGACAATGAAGTTATTAGATGTCTGGAACACGACAGGCTATGTTCGACGACAGTCGACGCCCTAGGGGGAAGATGACCAGAGCGTGGACGAGGTATCTCCGGGGACATAGGGGCCTCCTCTTGCCTCGGTACGAGACAATGGAGTTATTACATGACTGGAACAGGACAGGCTTTGTTCGACGACAGTCGACGCCCCGGGGGAAGATGACCAGAGCGTGGACGAGGTCTCTCCGGGGACGCGGACGACGATGGTGGGGTTGTTTGCGCGCTAAAGACGGCGCTGGTCAAGGCTGGCTGCGAGGTGCGCCGTGGTTGGCCAACAACAGCTCTCAGTCGGCACACGGTATGTGGGTCGACGTCGTGACTGACGGGGGCGGGGGGCCCCACGGCGGTGTCGACACAGCGCCCCCAGGGGGCTCCCACCGGCACACCTGCTGTCCCCGCTACACCTCGTCTACTGCGTCACTCCTCGTCATGCTGCAAGGCAAGTCGTCGTCCAGGCGGAAGTCCTTACCTGCCGTCATAGTGTGCATATATGTGTGTGGAGGGGGAGACACGCCCTCCTCGGTAATTGGCACTTGTTATGTCTTTAACCTTGTTTCGTGCTGTTTGTTGCAAAACGTAATTTCCCAAGTGTATGGACCCCTGTTTTTCGCGAAAAGAATTTTGCCTCACTTTGTTTCGGTACCTTACGTGCTCATCTGCAGTTCTTCTTCGTTGTCAGTGATTGGATATTTTAACTCTAATGAGTCTAGGGATTTTACCGGCAAATCACAGATATGTGGTGTTGCAGGAACGTTATTGTAATTGTTTCAGTCAGGGGGAAACGGGAGATCCCGAGAAAACCGGCCGACCAGCGATATCGTCCGGCACGATTCCCACATGCGAAAATCCGGGGACCGATCCCGTTGGGAATCTATCCCGGATCGCCTAGGTGGGAGGCGAGAGGTCTGACTCCTCAGCCACAGCGGCCCCTACAGTCAAATGAGGTATGGCTCTTCACATAGACAAGCTGCCAATAACCATGAAGCAGAATTGCAGATGTACACGTAATGCACATAAATAAACGCTCAAATATCAATTGATTTCTAGGCTTTTTTCGAAGCCAATATGGATAAATTACTTATTGACAATCCTAGGTATTGGTATTTGCCAACTTTACGAGGAAATATTTATCCAAAATTACTAATCCGTTACGCGTGATCTCTTGCGCCGCAGTTAAATACACGAGGTTCCGGCGTCAGAGATTGTGCCTCAGAAGTTCGTAACACTTGAAACAATTTTGTTTATAACGTTGGCTAAAACTATTGTCTAGGATTGCTATTGTTTAACTTTCGCAAATTGGCTTCAAGAAACCTACAGTTGGTCTAAAGATTAATACTTTTAGCGTTGAATTATATACCACGCCCTCTTAAACAAACTGGGGCAAAATTTTTTTCGCGAAAAACCCATGTGTAGACCCAGTGATTTTTCGTGAAAAGAATTTTGCATCAACTTGTTTTAATGGCTTATGTGCCCATCTGCAGCACTTTCTTCATACTCTCGCGTGTCTTGAGGTTCTCCCCGTCAATCACAGGAGTGTGGTGTCATAGTAACCTTGTTCTGATTGGTATAGTTGAATGAGAGACGTCACTTCCCAAAGAAACTCTGCCAATAACCATGGAGCAGAGATGCAGATGTGCACGTGAGGCACTGAAACTATTTGGTGGGAAAATTCTTTCCACAAAAATCAGTGGCTTTATTTGTAATTTAAATCACAAGTTATTAAGTTCAAAAACATATTGAATTCAGATAAATATCACCAACATAATTGACAGAATAATGAAAATACAGTTGCCAAGCCATCATATCTTAGACATATTTGCTGCAATTGGCTGTTGCAAAGTTATGGATTAAATACTTTGAATTTCGTGCAACAAGTACACTACGAACACGCTAGAGGCCCAGAATATTCAGGAATACAGAAGTGAAATAGCCGGTAGGACAGCGGACTCAGTCACACACGCCAGCAAAATGTCTCCCCTGGTCAGCAACATGACAGAGACGTCTGCCGCCAATCAGCATAAGGTGGCTGCCCTGCAAGCCAGCAACCAGGCCAATAGCAAACCTGCCATAACATGCAGGAGCCAAACAGACACGGGGCTGGAACCAACAACCTCGGACAGCCAATAAGCGGCCAAGTTCACACGTATCAAACGAGCAGCCATGCAGTAGGGCCACGATTTTGTCGCGAAAAGATTTTTGCCCCACTTTGTTTCAGTGACTCACGTGCACATCGGCAGTTCTGTTTCAAGGTTATTGGCAGCGTGTCTTTGTTCAGACGCGTTTCTCGTTTTACTGCAGCAATCAGAATAAGATTATTGTGAGTCTGTACGTCTATAATTTGCCAAGGCCAGTGAGAGTAAAATCATCCAACCACAGACGATGTAGCAGAGCTGCAGGTGTGCACATTACGCATTGAAACCAAATGTTGCAAAAATCTTTCGCCATAAAATCGCGGCTCTACTAGTCTGTGCTCGGGATATGGAAAGATACGATGTCGAGCGGGTGACTGGAATACTTAATCGTCAATATATTCTGAACTAATCATCAAATTTCGATAAGATTTTTTTGCCGAGTAGATATTTTATCAGCGGACGTTTATTTATATAGCACTATGCGGTAGTATGCTTTACTCTAGAGTAAAAATTTAAAATTTGTTTTTAGGAAATTAATTGTTTGAAACCACAAAATCTACAAAAAATAAAAAAAAAACTGTCAGTTTTATAATTTGTAATATAATATCTAGCCCTCTATGATAACCGAATTTCAAAAACACTCGAGTTTTCATTTGCAAATAATTTTAAGTTCCGTAAGCCTCTCACGCAGAGATTTTCAGATTGTAACACTTATCTGCACAATTTTTTCTACATTAGTAGCCATGATAATTCGTGCGTTGAATGTGCGGAAGTCAATATTCATATGTTCAGCCAGCGATACTATAGTATAGAAATATAGCAACATGAATTGAAACGTCCTTCAGTCGTTCTCAACATTCGTATACGTGACATTAAACAAATACGTACAGGAACAGCTCCCTTTGATAACTGTTCAACGTTCTGTCACTTGATTTTGGGCAACAATAAATAAATGTTACACAGTTGCTGAAAATTGCGTTTTTGTCTATTTCTATAAAACGTTCGTTCGAAGCGTATAAAGAAATGGAGTTTTGTTATATTGCTGACCTCAAGCGCCATATTTTATGCACAGAAGAATAAAAGTACTAGAAACTCACAGCACAATGTAACTACTGTATAATCTGCACCTACAGAAAGAAGAAGAATTTTTTCCTCTGTAGCATTGGGAATACCCGCTACACGTATACAGTTAAATCACCATTGTTTGCATAATCACGCCACCGAAGCACTGAGATAAATGGCCAAACCCATCAACTCGACAAGTCCATCACGAATATATAACCAGTCGTGGCGTTCGGCAATCGTCGTTAGCGAAACTGTTGAAGTGTCCTTGAAACACTAACCCAATTATACAAACCCTGATCAATGGAACGGTAGGTGTTTCTAATTGAACAACGTAGTGCAATTTGTCGAATTCTCCTTAGCATTTGTTGTGCAAGTACTTTGTGATTACTATCGTGACTCAGACCCCACCGCAGCGAAACTAATATTGAAAACTGTGGCAATAACAGTTCATTGGGATGTTAAACACACACACGTACAAACCAGGCAAATGTAAGGTGCTGTACTTTACAGCTGTATTGTATGCTACGAGAGCTTAATCGCAGCATAAACGTAATTATATTGGAACAATTTATGAGCAACACAGTGATTGTAAAATTGCTTCAGTATTCACAAATTACGTTTTTTAAAATTAAATTAATAATTAGATATGATGGTATATCGTGAAAATGTTTTGTGCTAACATACCCTTGAAAACTATGTAGTTTCTTGGAACATATTCGTTTCGGTGATACACTTCTGACACGACGTAGCTGTCTGCAGACAAATAACAGGCATCAAATATTACGATATCGGGATTGTTATTATCTCAGTAAAATAGGGTAACAGCTTCAAGTGCCAGCAAAAGCCAGTAATCTTCTGGTAAGCGAACGTGTGTTAAAATACAGCAAACAGTCAAATTTTTCCGCGATAAACAATCATCTCTATTAATACGTTGGGTAGAGCTGATAAATTTTTGGTGAAAATAATTATGCAACATTTTGTTTGAATGCCTCATGTGCTCTCTATAGCTTTGCTTCATGGTCAGTGATTGGCTGTTTATAACTCTAAGCGTCTTGGGGGATCTACCCGCAAATCACAGACGAGTGGTGTCGCAATAACATTATTTTCATTGGCACAGTCAAATAAACGATGCCTCTGCATGAATACACTCTGCCAATAGACACGGAGCAGATATGCAGATGTGAACGTTAAGCATAGGTATCTGGAAAATTCACGTTTTATTTAACGCACACGCTGGAATTCCAGTAACTAATAGTTCGTGTCACTTTCGCAATTGGCTCTCGACATATTTGACATCCCCTAGAAGTCTCTGAGCAATGATATAAATATACCTTACGACCTCACTCTCAAGTTCTCAGTGGTCTCGAATAATTTTTTCAAACGTAAATTATTACATGCAATAAAAATCCATTCCCACAATTTTAACACTTATATCATCGTTTGTATATGAATTCTTCTGTTGTAATACATCAAACGGATTTTTTAAATTTTTGCCCCTGAAATTTCACGTAGTTTGTTGTCAAAATAACCCAAAATAAAGCAAAATTATTATTTTCTAGCAAACGATACATTATTTTAAAAAACACTCTGAAGAAATTGTGTATCGTATGACTGTACACAGTCTCAAATTTTTTTAATGGGATTTAGTTAAAAATATTCGCGTTATTTGCAATTGTTTGAAATAAATCGAGGGCATCATGCCAGAAGGGCGTATCAACCACATGTTGCATATAGCTGATACGCCCTTCTGGGACCGTGGCCTTAACGAGCCCCATACCACTGTATCAACCAGCAGCTAATGAACAGCTGTTGTCGGCTTGAATACACATATAAATACTTGGAAGCTAGCCTACAACTCTGTGAACCCGCGAATTTTTCCTGTCTTTAGTTAAGCATTGATACAAAATATTGCGTAATACTTTTCACCAAAAACCACCAGCCCTAACTACTTCCTTAGATTCATAGTGGTGTAAGTTTAATAATTTTCTCGTAAGCAATTACTTTTAACAACATACAAAATACTGTACATTCTTGCAATACTCAAATGGTGTTCAGGAATTTAGTTAAGATTCCACTATACCACTGATGTACAAATTCTTTGTTTTGTAGCAGTAATATTTGTCTTATGGTATAAATCAAAGATGTTTGTTTGAAGACCCAACTTAATGTATGTGTTCTTTAACATTTCTGCCCTAAATTTTCATTACTTGGGAAATTCAATTTGTAAACAGCGATAGAAAAAAATTAGTATCCATGTTTTTCTATCGCTGTTTACAAATTGCATTTAACGCAAAAAAGAATTTAGTGCAAACATTCTAAAGAACCCATAAATTAAGTTGGGTATTCAAAAAAACATTTTTGATTTGTACTACAAAAAATATTACGACTATAAAACAAAGAATTTGTACATAAGGGGTATAGTGGAACCTTAAGAGTAAAATATTTGTTACAGATAATTCTTTAGAAAAATATGTATATGAATAACAACGACACCACTCAATATTTGTGACTTTCACAACTATGAATCTCAGGCTATCATATGTTAGTACAAACTTAAAATGTACCTCTCACAGCCTGAGAGTTTGCGAAGTATTACCGAGTCAAGAATTGTTCTAAATCATTGCATATAAGAGAGCTTCAACTGCTTGTGCAGGAAAGCGACAAATTATAGTTTTGTTTTTAGACAGTTAAAATTATTATGTATTTGGAATTCCTCTAAACTATATTTCAGTTACTTCATACAGTTACGTCAAACTCTAAAATAAAAATAATTACCTTAGTATAATATTTAAAAGCGGCAATTATTAACTGAGAAAATGTGAAAGTGTCCCTAGAAACGCTTATTTGAGCTATTTTCACCCCCCAAGATCATTCTGTAAGAAAATGAAAACTTGCTCGACATGTTAAGTTTCTTAGAACCTACTCGTGAGCAGACACCTAGGCGCGTATACAATGTTTTTTAATAAACCGGTCTTTAATGAAGGCTCGGGAATCGAACCCGGAATGTTGTGGTGGAAAGCGAGTGGCGTGACCACTAATCCACCCCGGATGTCGCACACTCTAGTGAACAATAAAAATTAGTGTTGTAAATAAAAAACTTTTTTAGGCGGTTTACTTAGCTTAAAGATGTCTTTCTTCACAGAAAAAAAAAACGTAATAAAATCTCAGTGGAAACTTATTTTTTCCTTCAAAATATTTTCTTTGATGACATTATTGTTCAATTTGTAGCAAATAAGGTATTTTCTTGAAAAATTGTTTGTCTTAACCAACATTACAATTAATATTACTGCTGCAATAATTTAATGGCAGCACAACATTTGTTATTGTAACTGTAAAATAAAAAATTAATTCTTTGCGGTGAAGTAATTTTACAATGGTTCATTAGAGGTATGTCAATTTCGCGGATTCATCTGGCAGTAGCCTAGATTGCTTAGTCCTGTACACGCCCTGGATACAGTCGATTATTCATTGCCTTACAACATTACAAGCGATAGCTCTAGGAATTATTTCCTTATTTACTACTGGCTTGCAGTAGTCAAATGCGTTTCGTGAGAGCCGCCAGCTAATCACACACGTGATTATGAAGTACATTTTTTGGCGTTCAACCTGACCTGGAATGTATTTGCGAAATTGACGTACCTCTATGGTTCATACAGAAAAAAAAATTTCATCGCAAAAAAAAAGTGTTTGTAGAGTGTAGAAGAGCGTGGGAAAACTGTATTATGGGGCGAATGAGAAGTTAGCGACGTGTCTGCGAGGTAAACTACTTTCCAGAACTACGCAGTTGGCTTCCCACTTCCTCTCGTGTTACACGCCGCAGACTGAAACTTTCATTTTGCTTCTCTGAAGCAAAGCTGTCGGTCAAGTGCATTATACACATGATCTCCGATATGGAGTGTGCTCATTCGTTTCTCTTTGTGAACAACTGTTTCATTTTGAACTTTAAAAAATTATATTTGTTTGACCACCAAGGCCAGTGGCAAAAAAGAAGTCATAGACTACTATGGTTAGTCATACAATTTTATTATTCTACGTCGAGAAAAAAATCTGAACATTCGTTTAACGGTTTGTATAAAAAAATGTGCCAACTGAAATGGAAGAAAGTCAGTACTGATTTCAAAACGGCTGTTAAAAATAATAAAGCCCGACAGACATGTTTTGTAAAATAATAAATATTAATTTGGAAAGCAAAGGTAATATAAATAATACATTAAACATGTAAGACGTATTTTGACAGTCACAGATGTACGATAAGAACATTAGTAGAGGCACGATTATTTCGCGTATTGATTCAAGGTCAGGTTGAATGCCAATAATGTATACTTCACTGCTCCTTCTGTGATTAGACGACACATGTTTCAACACATCTTTGACGACTGCAAGCCAGTGATAAATAAGGAAACAAGTCGTGGTGGAAACACGTGTTACAGTTAGAAGACAATGGATATTTGACTTTGGCCAGTGTGTGTATAGGTCTGAGAAGTCTAGGCTGTTTCCAGATGAATACGCGAAATACTCGTGCCTCTAATCATGAGACTAAATCAGTACTAACTAGTCAGAAACTGCACGTACGTTTTCTAGTTGTAAAGTCTGATGTTAAACTTGTCTTTTGATTCAATGAATGAGTTTAAAAAAAAACACGTTCACCCAGTTTTGTTTTACTTAAATTTCATATATATTGTGGGATATTTTAATTCTGGTTGTGAAAACATGTTAATGTTTCATTCTGGCAATTAAGGACCTCAATTAAATAACAACTACTGGCAGTTGGAGATACAGCATTACTAGAGGTGATGGTATATCGCGAAAATGTTTTGTGGCAAGATACCCTTATAAACACTATGGTTTCTTGCAGCATATTATTCGGTGATATACTTCTGACACAACGTAGCTGCCTGCAGACCAATAACAGGCATCAAATATTACAATATCGGAATCCGTATTGGTTCAGTCAAATGGGGTAGCAGCTCCAAGTACAAGATAAAGCCAGTAATCTTCTGGTAAACTGAACGTTGGTTGGAACCCAGCAAACAGTCAAGTTTTCCCGCGATTAATCATATTCTCTAAGTGTAGCTGATAATTAGCAACTTGTTCATAGAATATCACAAAACTTGCTACTCGTAGTGAACCAGGCCACCCATACACTGTTAAAAATAAATATATGTTAGAGGACTCGCTGGCTTGTGTGGATACAAGGTAGCAGTTGCGATCACATTGTGTTTATTACCCCGTGTGGAGCAACTCGTTGTTTACATGCCAGGGGGAGGGATGAGGGTATCCAGGTCTGACTTCGTCAGGGCTAGAAGTCTGCTTTGTCATCCCTCTTTTTCCCCTCACCACCACCGAGCGAGCTGGCGTAACGGTATCACGTTAGACTCGCATTCGGAAGGATTCGGGTTCGATCCTCGGCTAAATAGCCATCCTGGTTTCGGTTTACTATTATTTTCCTAAATCGCCCCAGGCTAATGCTGGGATGGTTCCTAAATGAAGGCCATGGCCGATTCCTCTCCCAGCTCCTGTCGTACAAAGTCACCTTCTCTAATGATCTCGGTGTCGACCAGACGTAAACCCAAATTACCTTACCTAACCTTAAAATATATTAACGTCTTTTCTTTAATAGCTATCACACTTCGTCCTAACTTCTGGTATAATCACCTGACACCCTTTACCTACCATCGAGCCCTGTATTGAACTCGCACTAACGGACAAAAATGAAGAGAATATAGTCCCAGAGATCTACGTTCCTCCGGTTTCGTCGACATCAATAATTTTGTATATTAATGAAAAGCGAAAGCTATCAAGAAACACATTACCCACAGCAAATAAACCTTATGGCTCTGTGATAAATAAGTAAACGATGAAAAAACACAAATTCTTATCTACACGTTTTTGAATGTCAAGATGGAAAAAAAAAAACAATCGTAGATAACGATATTTGCCAACTTTATGAGCATCTGTTAAGCGCGATCTCTTGCGCCGCAATTATGTGTACGAAATTTCGGCTTCAGATAGTTTTCTTCAGAAATACGTTACTCGAGACAAGTTTTTGCTGAGAAAGTTGGTAAAGTCTATTGTCTAGTTTTTTTTAATTGGAACGTACAACTTTTAACTTTTTTTTTTTGCGGTAAATTATGTACCAAGTGCGTAACTCGCTCAACTAATGCTAGGCTGTGGCTGATAAAGCGGGTGTTGGGAAGGGGGGGGTCAGAGGGAGGGAGAAGTGAACCGCATAATGGCGTGTTGCCACTCTCGCTCTAGTTACGCCCCTCGTTCTAGCGCTGGCTTCATAGATCGTGACTACAGCATCCTTCTAGTAGTTAGTGGCCGTCGTGCCGGATATCAGCAGTCTCTCAACTCCCCCACTTCCCCCGTCCCCTCACTAACACCTACCTATCTCTCTCTTTACGAGGTATCCACCGTCGTGAAGTAGTCACAGCACTCGCCACTTACTAAGGTGTTTAGAGTTCAGTTCCCGGCGGGGTCGCTTCAGAGTTTCCTACGCGTAGCAGCAAACAAAAAATGAATGCCAAGGTACCGGATTTATAATACAAATCCATATATGGAAGCATATACATAAGATCTCTCATTCGGGTTGGAGTGAGTTGGTCAGCGCTTACCATCGAGGTCTTCAGCGCTGGTGAGGTACGACATGGGGTATGGGGCAGCGCCGGAATGAAGGGGCGGGGAAACGGGAGATCCCCGAGAAAACCCGGCGAACAGCGGCATAGTCCGGCACGACTCCCACGTGCGAAAATCCGGGGACCGACTTCACCGGGATTCGAACCCGGATCGCCTTGGTGAGAGGCGAGAGGTCTGACCTCTCGACCACGACGGCTCCCATTCGGTTCGGAATTCAGTCGCTTCTTGCTACATGGTAGCTACTGACAGTTCCTCATATTTTCTAGCACAGTGAAGATTGCTTTCACTTTCCCATGAGCTACATTGTCGTTGAAGTAGTTTGTAAGAAGGCTGTGCCTATCAGTGCAATAATTATTGTTTCCGAATTTAGGTAATAGTACTTTCTTTTCAATTTTCTCCCTTCTTGTTGTTTAGTTACGAAACTACATACGACTATAGGAACTCAAATAAAAACACTACGCTAAAATTGCACTAACTTTTAAATAAATTATACAAATTGCAGATCTGAAACAGTGATGTTTATTTCAATATTTAGACGACTTCGAAAATATATAACAGCTATGCAGCTAAGGAAGCTAGCATATGTACGTACGCATTAAGTGGGAATGAAAGATAAATAAACGTTAGAGACACTAATTTGACTCTGGAGGTTTTGGAATATATTATGGGAAAATTACAAAAAACAACAATCATAGATGACAATGACGTTTGCCAACTTTTTTAACAAACGTTTACCTATGATGATGCATTTGTTAAGTGTGATATTTTGTGCCGCAGTTAAATGTACGATATTTCGGCTTTACTCAAAAAGTATATATGTATGTGTATATATAATTTGCTCAGAAAGTTGGCAACGGCTACTGTCTAGGACTATTTTTTTCTTTTGCAGATTGGCTTCGAGAAACTTATAATTTTAAACTGATGATTTTTAGCGCTGAATTACGTATAATGCGTAAGATTGCTCACAAGCATATTCACACATTTAAACATATTCAAACATATGTCCATACATTAAGTCTATGAGCGTAAAGAGCTCGCCATATACGTATTTCCCCGCTGTAATTTTAGATATCACGCTGCTAATGCCACTGCCGAGGGAAGAGTCAGAATGGAGGTCGCCACTGCTGGACGGAGCTGCGGGAAATTGGCTGGCATGCGGCGGGACGAATGCTCGAGGAGTAAGTAGCGAGCTTATTACCGAGGATTAGCGGTGGCCCTGGAGAAAGAAGAGAAACTACTGCCCGCAGAGGAGCCGCCTGCCAAGGTCAGAGGCGAAGATGTCGTCTGCACACGCGCCCGCCGAAGATGATGGCGCCGGCACTCAGCTCCAGCATCTGGACCAGTTGCGCGCTGCTAGGGATTAGGATACTCAATGTTATTAGTTTGTCAAGGGACAATATCTGCCGCCAAATGCGCTTCTATCAGTAAGGGGACTACGAACTTTGCCGATGTTGGCACCGAGGATTCACGAATTAAAAAACACAAGCACAGAACATACAACATAACAGTAGAAACTGTGCCTTGTGCAAAATAAGTTCACAATTGGATTCTTACTATAATGTTTAAAACAAATGAAACCTAAAATATTCATTGTTGTATAAAAGTCAACCGAAGGCCATTGGAACATATTTGAAGTGGAATCGTATTTGGAGATAAAAGGAAATACAGAAACCAAGTTCCTAAACTGTACAGCGTAAAACATTATTCACAATATGGAAACACGGTTTTTAAAATTAAATTTCTTATTCTAGCTTTGTTTTACTCTCGTGTATTTTTGGAGGTTAAACCAACATGGCGGACATTCATAAAATCCTTTGCTGCGATTGGTTGCCGTCCTATGTGTACGCACAAGAAATGAAATATTTCCCATTTCTTATGTCAGCATCTCTATGCACACGGCCACTTTTTTGTGTTGTGAATCGGCAAGTAAGAATACATAGAGGTTAGTTCTTACTACCTATGTTCTATGCTTACTGTTATGTAATCGATTGTGAACTCACCATTAGCCTTACCTTGGATGAACAGGGGAAGGTAGATGAAGTCTGCTTCCTCCCCTCCCAGTCGCGTGACGTAGGTAAAGGTTGATTTTTAATGACGTCACATTCGTGAATCATCGTTACCGACCTCGGGTAAGTTCGTAGTCCCTAACCGCCCCAAGCTTGAAGTATTTTTCCTTGCCAAACTTGTCCATTAAAAATTCGTTTATCTTCTTAACCTGCAGTAGAATTAACCTTAGACTGCCGGGCCATAGGAGAAACTCAGAGAGAAATGTTCGTCCCTGCATGGTTTATTAAGGGCACAGTAGAAAGCACTTGTCATGATTATTTTTTATTATTTGTATAAAATACCAAAGTAACAACTTCATTGCACGCATTAAGTTTCGCTCGTATTGCATAATTGTATCAGTATAATTACAAATCAAGCTTGGTTATTGTGCTTAAATTAGCATTAAGTACAGTTAGCACAGTATTGCATTGCATCAACCAGATTAACATAATTTTAATTAGAAATGTCGGAGCTATATTCCTTAAACTTGATAAACACTTACGAAGCAAAGGGAAACGAATGTATTACCAAAGTAGCCTAAACGTACAATACAAAGGAACGCCCACCACGTAATCTAACTATGAAAATCTAAATTAACTAATACTCCACAACGGTTCAGAATACAGTTGAGAGACCGCCTCTACATGAAATGTTATTGGAAACAACTAACCAAATATAAGAATGAATATTACGTTTGGACAAATGCGTAAACGCTTCAAATATTTGTTAAATTGTTGGGCTATAGGCTACAGTCAGCTGACAGGTAAATTGCTCGGTCTGATTGAAGAATTTAAGAGTGTTCAAGTAGGGAAAAATTAAAATTTTATATTTGTATGAAACATTGTTAGATTTAAAGACGTTACTTGAAGTTCATTTACCTTTTACAAAACAATGTAGCGTACCTAGTTTTCTCATAACGGCATTTCAAAAAGTCAAAATTTGCAAGTTTTACTTCATAAAAAACTTGTAAACCAATAAACATTATGAAATGAAATAATTAACATTATAACTACGTATTACGAGCTACGGCTTAAAGTATTTAAAAACGCATTACAAAAATATTTTATTTTTTAGTATTTACATGCTTCAAGCCGTAGACCGTGACATGTAGTTTTGGTGCGAGTTTTTCCACCTCATTATGTTCACTGGTTTTTAAGTTTTGTATGAATGGAAAAACTGGCTGAGCTAATTTTTTTTCGTAAGAGTAAAATGTACCGTCAAGTAAATTCTACAACTTCAAACCTATTTTATACAAATATATAATTATGGTGCTCCCCCACTTGAACGCGGTGGCCGCCTAAGTGGAAATAAATTGTGCTTCGAAGCCTCGAAGTGCTTAAGGGTGTTCACGCGGAAAAACTTCATATTTTTTATATTTGCACAGCATAGCGTTCGTTTTATAGAAGTTACTTGTGACTACGATTCCCCCTTGTACTAATTTTTTAGCTCTCATAGTTTTTCCATTGCAGCATGTCAAAGTCAGAATTTGCAAGTTACAGGAACATAGGAATAACAAACACCAAGTGACTTTCCCGGATGAAATAATTTACACTGAAACTAGGTCTTATGGGCTATACGGTAAAGGATTTAAAAACGCATTAAGAAATGCCTTTGTACTTTTTTAAAAAATCCGAAAACGATGGAAATTTACGTAATTTGTTTCAATTTTTAAAAAAGACAAAATGACTGTGTGGTGTGCTTTTCAATATTTTAGCATATTGATCATAGTATCTTATTTCAGTAAAAATTATTTCATTCGGGTATGTCACTTGGTTTTTGTTATTACTATGTTCTCGTAACTTGCATATTCTGATTTTGTCATGCTGCTATGGGGAAACTATGAGAGCTAAAAAATTATTACAAGGGGGAAATGTAGTCAGAAGTAACGTTTATAAAGCGAACACTATGTCGTGCAAATACAAAATGATTAATTTTGTCCACGTGAACAGCCTTAAGCCGTAAGGACGAGACAGCAGGCACGCCACACTTCACCCTAGCCTCTAGGCGCAAGTCGCTGAACAGCTGTGCAGGCTTTCCTCCGAAAACTCCCCTCTATGAGACATTCATTACTGACCCTATCATTTCATAACGTAACATTAAATATAAAGGTGTATTGTACACGCCTGCGCCCTTTCAATGATTCTGTGCCAAGAGCTTCGTATTTAAGGCGGCCGTCTACCCCACGCTTCAAATGCGCTTCAGCGCGTTCGCAAACAGGTTTTTTCTACAAAAATATTCCAAGTGTGCCCATTGTGCCAACGTACGAAAAGAAAACAAACTTCACACAAGGTCGGAACCTCATTGTTAAGAAGCCACGCTTATTAAAAACAGTTTCTAAGCCCTCCAACATGGCTAAAAAAACGGCATTTTCAGACATCCGTACTTCAAAATGTATTAACCGGATGTATGAGAAACTCAGGTTGAGACCTGCACTGATCTTAGTTGCAGACTTTCCACCAATAAAATTATATGGTCACCGCTTAGTGTCCCATAGTAAAAACCGTTCGACGGGAACCTTGCATGCTATTTCAGCGCTTGGTTCGTTGAGGCGACGCGGCATTTGATGCGCGCTTCAAGGTCGACCTTACTGCTCCGTCGTTTTTGAGCTTCTCACGCGCGGTTAGGCGGCACCCTTAAGGTAGAGTGTTAGACAGTTTTATTGTATTTTCGTTTTTGAACCGTAACATTTATTCAAACCGTATTATCAAAATTTTATCTTCGACAAAACATAGGATGTATTCTTGGTAACCTGATTGACATAAATGATATTGGATCCTTTCTTTAATTTGTCATGCAGAATCATTGCAAGATAATTATAGGTTAACTTACAAGAATTCTCCTGCAATGAATCTGCATGACAAATGAATGAAAGATTTCATAATTATTTAACGTCAATCAGTTTACCAAGAATGTATCGTATGCTTTGTCAAAGATAACATTTTGACAACACGGTTTGAATAAATTTTATGGTTCACAAACTGAAAATATAATAAAACTGTCTGACATTCCTCTTTAAAAACAAATGCAAAATCACCAATTTTTTTTGCCAATTCAGCTAAAAATATTATTTAATGAGTGGTGGTGATCCTGAAATAGGAATTCACACGTGTAACGTATATTTAAGGCTATTTTCCGCGAATATCACACATGTGCGTTGAGCGGTTTTCGGATAATATTGTAACGGGCGAAGCTCTGAACACATCTCTGCGGCCTGGGCAGTCGACCACCTCAACGAAACTATTTGACGTGCCACTAATGTTTTCCTACATAAAAAAAATTAAGAAAAAAATAAATAGCACGCATACTTGTTCCTGACTGTATGATTTCATAGAACAAATGATCTGGAAACTGAGGTCTTTAAAAAAAAAATCTGCTGAGGTAATCCCTGGGAACAGCGGCCCAAGCTCTCAAGAGATTTCCTGCGCCGTCGGCTGTGATTTACCGTCTGTCGTCACGCGCGACCGAGTAAACAACATTAACCTTGTTTTTTTTACCCAGTCGGGTCCATCTAACAGTAACGACTGTAAACTCACGATCGAGCCATACACAACAGTCATTTGTTTTTACTTCTCGCTTTTTCTTCAGCTACATGCCGTTTATCTCTACCACAATATATTTTACTGGGGTGCTTTCGCCACTCAGTAATTACTTCCTTCTTGATTCGTTGTAAAATAACGAAAAACTGCTAATAGCTTTTAAACGTAAATAACAGATATACACTCATTTATGTTTATAAATGACGCTGTCCCACTTAAGCTACAATTATAACTCTCTCTCTCTCTCGTTGCGCGGTTATAATGAGCAGTCCTGTCCTGTGTAAACAAACGTCGTTTAGATGTGAACTGTAGACTAAAGTATTTTATTTATAGGCCATTCGGAATAAAGTGAGCACTAAAGATTTAACCTTCGAAAAAAATCACTAGCCGTTACTGCATATACATCACCACTAACAAGAGTTACTTTACTGCTTGTATGGTTGGTAGCGATTTATTGTACGTAGTTCCGTGTATTTTCCTATTTGAATACAACATTAGCGAAAGAACATATGACGAACTCGACCTGTCTGTATTTAATACACTTCAAAATATTTACTTATGATCTTATTGACATTCATACATACATTATAATTAGACTCGATTGGCGCGAGAATTATGTGACGCTATCGTCGACCTCGAGTCGCCGTGGCCGTTATCGCTTGCTCCGTGCTTCAGTCAGTTCAAAACTCCACCAACAGGTGGCATCAGAGTTAGGTTCTCGCCGCCAAGTTGCATATTTGGTTGCATCATTTGCGTGTGTTTACCCGTTTTGAGTATATACACATTCAAAAGTATTGGAAATTACTTTGAGTATCATTGCCGAAATGATGTGAAACCATCGGTAATCTGTACATTATGTTATACGTTTGCCAGCCTAAAAACAACATACTTTTTATTTCACATGTTAAGAAAATACGTTAATTATTGTTTCTG
Organism: Medauroidea extradentata; assembly: GCA_003012365.1. Taxonomy (NCBI): domain Eukaryota; kingdom Metazoa; phylum Arthropoda; class Insecta; order Phasmatodea; family Phasmatidae; genus Medauroidea; species Medauroidea extradentata. Next base: position 135,951 of record PNEQ01014822.1, read on the forward strand.
AAGTGCGTCGTCATTGTTCGTGGCAGTAGAACTGAACGAAACTTGAATTATTGAATAGCGTGTGTCACGTCTGTTGTAGTGGCGGTTTTGCGTTACAAATTCAAATCAAATATGCCCTCATTTACGAGATGCGTAACGGCAATAGCGCGTGTTGTTTAGATTAGTCGATGGACAGAAACCAGACATTAACTCGCAGGTATTTATAACTAAGATTACTTTTTTATATCTTACATTCAGCCCCAGTGCATTGAATGAGTAGATATTGTAGCTAAAATTTATCGGAGCAGTTTAATGTAGTTGTAAACATTGCACGACCCTATGTAAATAAAAGCACGTGGCATTATTTGTGTTTACATCGGTGGAAAGATATAAACTGGCAGGAAATAGAAATTAATCAGGGCTTTTTTGAGTGTTCACTTTATTCCGAATCACCTTTACCAACGTTTTACTATTACTAGAGGTACGGTAAGTGGACTTTAGGTCTCGTCTACAGCAAGGTCATCAGAGATGGTGACACGACAGGAAATGCGAGAGGATCAGTCATGGCCTTTGTTAAAGAATCATCCAAGTATTCGCTTGGAGCGATTTCGGGAAATCACGGATAACCGAAATCAGCATCTCCTGAGCCGGCAATTGAACCCGGATCCTTTCAAATGCGAGAACAACGTGATACGACCACGTTCGCTTCCTTTTACTAGAAACCTGGAAATTTACGAATTCGGTTGAGTATTGATTATATTTCAAACTCATATGCGTGGGAGTTGCTTTTGTCATTGGAAGTGTGTGTGTGTGTGTGTGTGTGTGTGTGCTCTGACTTATACTCCATTGAAATAGTTCTCTTTGTTGTCTGTAATACGCTTTCTATACGAAATGTTAAAGCTAGAAACTCATCACTGTGTAAACTAATGAAGGAATTCTTTGCCATCAGGAACATGATTTTAAAATTTAGTATTTTAATAACTGTGTAAACAGTTTTCTTTTTTTCCCCCTGTGTTGAACCTTGCAATGTACAACGTTAACCAATCTATGCAAATTATGTACTTGTGTACAACTTGGTGATGTATTAAGCTAAACAATTTATGTCAATTTTGTATTTGCTTACATCTATTCATATGTTTGTTTTACTTATTAAGTGTTTTGTGTTGTTTAATGTAAATTAATTTATTCAATGACAACACCCAAAACCCATGAGCTCTTTGCTCACTTCGGGATCAGCCGGTGTCTATTTAAAATAAATAATACAAAAAATAATTGTCCTTGACGATTCTGAACTAGTTGCAGACGTGCACGAAAACACTCTCTACCTATAGCTTGTCTGATGTTTTAAGAAGACACTCCGTGGAGCAGCAGCAAACGAATAATTAGCGTATATAGGATTGTAGAGTCTAGACGGCAGGTCTTTGAACACGTGACATTTCGGTTTCTATAGCAATAGCTAGCTTTTGATTTTTTTTTTTATGTTCAAAATAACAGTATTCAGTACCTTTCAAATTATTATACGGGAACACACCTCATCACTAGGGAGACCTGTTCTTCGCGAAAAGAATTTTGTACCAGTTTGTTTCAGTGCCTTACGCGCACATCTGATGTTATGCTTCATGGTTATTGGCATCATGTCTGTGTGAAGAGCCGTATCTCTTTGGTCTGAGCCAATTACAATAACCTTCCTGCAACACCACACGTTTGTGATTTGACGGTAGAATCCCAAGGCTCGAGAGAGTTAAAATATCCAATCACTGACAACGAAGCAGAACTGCAGATGTGCACGTAAGGCACGGAAACAAAATGGGGCATAGTCTGTGGAGTCTAGCCGGTAGATCGTTGAACCCGCGACATCTCCTGGTCTCTAGTCAAGAGAGCCCTCATTCTTAAGTGGCACTGATTTTCTGATGAAAATAATTTTGTACCATTTTGTTTGAATGCTTTGCGTGCACATATGCAGTTCTTCTTCGTGGTCGCTTATCCAACAGTGACAATCATTATTACAAGCTTACAGCGACACCACGTGCCTACGACCGGCGGGTAGAACACCGAGAAACTGACAACTAAAAATATCCAATCGCTGGTGCGAAATACTTTCTGTTAAACCTTGTAATGGTTAGAGCATATCACTGTAAAAAAGTTAAGTAATATTACTCATTATACGTATGGTAATATTCCCCAACCTTGAGAGGGAAATTTGATTTCCGAATATATGTAAAAATTTCCGCAAGTTAGTGTATTCGCCACAAAAACCACTCAGAAATTTCGCTCGCGCGTTATGTCAAATCGTCCTAGAGGACTTGCGCCAATATTAAATGAAAAATTACATTACCAGTTGAGTAAATTTCCTTGACACGTGTTGAGTAATTTTCCCTGGTTTGTAGAGGTAATTAGCTTCCATTACATGTAGAGTAAATTTACCTATTTTTTACAGTGTATCTAAATAGACTGCAGAATAACTAGTTCTGCCGGATTTCTGTTTCATTATATATTTCGACACACTTACACATCACTGTACAGTAGTCACAAGCTATCGACATCTACTCGCTTTCTCTGCTCTCTGGCAACTAACCCTGGAGCCCCTTCACAACCCTGACTTCCCTCCCCTAGCCAGATGCCGCATACCACACCCTAGCTTATAGAAGAGGACACAGAAGGGAGATACGACAATTCATCCCAGCACACAGCATACAAGACGGAACATTTTCCAACAAAGATTAGTGGCTCTACTGATGCTACGTTAAAGTAAGGCTGCTGGAAAACATCTCACTTAGCTATCTTAGATATATAGTACAAAAGGACCATAGTTAGAGTAGCGGTTACAACACTGGCCTTCCACCATGGAGATACGTCCCCGATTTTTCGTATGTGGTTTACATGACCGATGTTTCCATTATCCTTCTTGTCTTGGCAGATGTCTAGGGGTACACGCTTACAAGTTCGCTGCTCTCAGGATGCCATATCCTCTCTACACATAATTATTATTACTACAAGCGTGTGACAAGTTCTCTCACTCCACTAAGTTGTTTGATGACCTCTGTCGATATTCAACTGATATTAGGTTTTTTTTAATGTAATATACACAATTGTATTTAAAACAAGTGAATATCAGGTGTACCTACTTATAAGCAAACAATCGTTTAGTGTAATTACTCGCGCAAGAGTCAACAGGAGTTTTATAGAAGATGTCACCTAAATAAAAAAATAATAAAAATAAATAAAAACGGATCCTAAAAGGTCACATTTCTGTCTGTGTCTATAATCCTGTGTTTGCAAGCATGTTAGTGTGTGTTGTGTGTGCATGCAGGCGTGTTCACACGTGTGACACTCCCTCTTCCCCCCTTTCGTTTCCTCGGCCTCGTTAAAACCATTGGAAATCTTTGCTCTGAATTATTTCAAACTCGGTAAACTACACATTTAATTTTTAATTTATAGTACGAGGTTTTTACCGTTTTCGAACATATCTATTGCTTATTTGCAGAGTTACAAAGTTTTAAAGCTAGTTCCCTATTTTTTTTTTTTTGTAAAATCACAAAGAATACACTGTACCCACTTACCTTACGGGCACACGTACAAGGTCGTATGTGTCAACATGGATACATGCAAGTGGTGGAACCCGGCTGTGCAACAGTATGAAAGATTACTATGCAGCTGCGTACATGTGTGTAGGGGGCGTGGTCTGACATGTCGTCAAGGGGGTGTGGCCGCTGTTGTCCGTGTGCCAAGGCAGTCAACTTGCTGCCGGTTATTTACTCTGTTCTGGTTCATTCTACTACAAGTTACACTGTCAAACTATCACGCCGATGTACAGTAGTGTTAAAGAAATCAGGCATGGCGAAATTTGTTGCCTTTGTAATATCAGCGATGAAAAACTGCAGAGCTGAGCGTAAGGCATTGGAATAACGTCGGTGGAGAAATCTGGACATGAAAATCAAGGGTCGTAGTTATGGAAGAAATATATTCCCCTCGCCTCCTATTGGAACGCATCACACCGGGTTTGATGTACAAAGAAGGGGTTGGCAGTGGTGCAATTTGTTTCTGCAGGTCAACAGGTTTTATGGCCAGAAGATAGCGCTTTCTCCATCCGCCCTCGCTGCAGCCTTGCTTCCAAAATACTGCAGCACACGGCATACATTTGTTTCATTATTCACCTTACCTCTTCTTTTTTACTTTAATTTATGTGACTAATCTTCTGCCTGTGGTCTAAAAAAAATCTTCCTCCCCTCGCCATGTAGAAATACATTGGAATCTAACCTCTTGAGTCTTTACCCGAGGATATACTTTTGGGTAGAGATGCTGGTTTATCGCGGGAAAACTTGACTGTTTGCAGGGCTTCAACGCACGATTAGTTTAGTAAAAGATAACTGGCTTTCGCTTGTACGTAGAGCTGTAGCCCTATTTGACTGAGCCAATCAGAACCTCGCTATTGTAATATGTGACGCCTATTACTGGTCTGCACACAGCTACATCGTGTCAAGCCATATTATCACTGAATACCTGAAAAAGTCGCGTTTTCTTTTGGGCCAAGCTATAATTCCAGCAACTGTAAGTTGGTGCCACTTTCGCAATTGGTCCGTGACTCATCTGACACTTCCTGGAAGTCGCTTAGCCAATAGCACAGAAGCAACTAAATGCAGGCCCATATCACTACGTCATCGAGCAGCCAGTGAGCAGATGATGTCTGCTTGAATACACACATGTTCTTGGAGGCTAGCCTTCAGGTCAGCGAACCCGCGAATTTTCCCCGTCTCTAATTATCACCCAATCATACATGTCACGAGAAACTAAAGTGTTTTCAATGGTATATTGGTGCAGACACTTTTCCCGATACACCATCATCTCTTCTTGTGGGTAGAGGCCTGTAAATTTCGCGGGTTCAACAACCAGCCGGCTGGACATCACAGTCCTGTGTACACCCTATCCTAAGCTACTTGTACACTGGTTGCTGCTCCAGTGAGGGATAGTTGTACACGTGACAAGGTAGCGCGGGAGTCAGTGAGTGTCTTCATGCAGGTTCGTTATTGGTTCATATATCTCAAGGATGAGTCGCAGTAACTGGGAGCCAATCGCGAAAGTAATTGCCGTGCATAGGAGTTTCAAATCTAACGTCGTCTCAAATGAAATCGCGAACTCTCCAGGTCTCTACTTACGGGTAGAGGCACGAGTATTTCGCGTATTCATTTGGCAACAGCCTAGACTTCTTAGACCTATACACACACTAGCCAAAGTCAAATATCCATTGGCTTGTAACCGTAACACGTGTTACCACCACGACTTGTTTCCTTATTTATCACTGGCTTGCAGTCGTCAAAGATGTGTTGAAACATGTGTCGTCTAATCACAGAAGAAGTAGTGAAGTATATATTATTGACGTTCAACCTGACCTAGAATCAATACGCGAAATACTCCTGCCTCTATTTATGGGTCATCGGAGTTTTTGTCATTTTGCAAGGCACACCAACGATCAATCTCTTCAAGCTTCCTGCCGATCTTGTTGGCATATTTATTCCAGGTCTTGTGAATCGTTACATCATTAGGGCCATGAAATTTTCGCGAAAAGAATTTTGCCACAGTTTGTTTCAGGGTCTTACCTACACATCCGCTGATGTGCTTCATGGTTATTGGCAGCGTGTATTTGTAAAGTGACGTCTCTCATTTAACTGAACCAATCATAATAAGTTTACTGCACCACCACATGCACAGAGAAAAAGGTTTGGTTGATTGAACCGTACATATGTTTGTATACGGCCAAACAAGTGTGTAACAGGTGAACTAACCAAATATTTGGTTGCCTGGCAGGTATAGTTATCCCAAAATGATGGTTTTGTCCAGTTAAATATACATTTTGTTAGGACAACAAAGACAATACTTGGCGCGTTTTATATTTTGTTCAGCCAACAATACTTTTGTTTAATCAAATACATACTTGTTTGACCATATACAAACATATATACAGTTGAATCAGCCAAACCTTTTTCTCCGTGTGTCTGTGACTTGCGGGAGAACTCCAATACATGTGTAATTGTTAGAGCCACGATTTTATGGCGAAAAGATTTTTGCAACATTTGGTTTCGATGCGTCATGTGAACACCTGCAGCTCTGCTACATCGTCTGTGGTTGGATGATTTTACTCTCACTTGCCTTGGCAAATTATAGACGTACAGACTCACAATAATGTTATTTTGATTGGTGCAGTCAAATGATGAACGTGTCTGAACATAGACACACTGCGAATAACCTTGAAACAGAACTGCCGATGTGTACGAGAGACACTGAAACAAAGTGAGGCAAAAATCTTTTCGCGACAAAATCGTGGCCCTAGTAATTGTAAACATCCAATCACTGGCCATGGAGCAGAACTGCAGATGTGCACATAGGCACTGAAACAAACACACTGTGGCAAAATTCTTTTCGTGACAGTTCATGGCCCTGTTCATGATTCGTTAGATTGTTACGGCTAACTGTAGGCTGTACTGGTCGGTCGACAGTGCGATCTACATACGATCACGCGTCCGTCTCTCACACTAAGTGCATTCTTTTCTTTATTTTTTCCTGTCCGTACTTGGACTGCTTACATCGCCGGGCGATGCTACGACGGTGCACGAAGTACAGCCGAGTCACGGCATCCCTGCCAGGGTAGTTTTACGCCCTCGCCAACTGGTCCCTCGTCCCCCGCGCCTCATTACCCGCCGACATAACTCGATTTCAATCAACCTTGGAGCACGCTCGGCTTTTTTTTCCTCTCCTCTATTTTACCGACCTGACCTACTTAATATCTCACGATAACCTGCGCGTTTCTCTGAGCTGTTGGTTTGTTTTATACTCTCGCCGCGTGACACGCCGTGCACGAAGCCAGGCACTGTACACTCGCGTCCGTGATGAAAAACAATATTTGGTAACGATCAAGAATTCGACCCTGGAATAATGTTAATTACACGGGTTGCGATGTCTCTCGCTGTTGAATCCAGGCCAACCCCTCGTGTCCTTATTATTGCAAGCGTAGGCGTGACTTAAGGACCTGCGATTTTCGCGTTATTATCAGAGACACGATTTTGTCGGGAAAAGATTTTGCACAATTTTGGCTCAGGGCCTTACATATAGGGACCCCTGTAAATCGCGAAAAGAATTTAGCCTCACTTTGTTTCGGTGCCATACCTCCACATCTGCAGTTCTGCTTCGTGGACAGTGATTGGTAGGGACCTGAAAATTTTGCGTTTTCTTTTGGGAACAAGCTAGCATTCAAACTACTATAAGTTCGTGTCACTTTTGCGATTGGCCCTTGACTCTTTTGACAGCTTACTGAAGTAGCTGAGCCAATAACCAACACGTATCTAACACAGTAAAAAAAAAAATTGTACTTTTCCAAAAATGTTTTTTTGGAAACCAGTTTCCAAAAAAGTTTTTTGTAACACTACGAAAATATTTTGTAAAATGTACAAAAATCTTGTAAATTTACAAATTTCTTTGTATATTTACAAACATTTTTGTAAATCTACAAACAAATTTTGTATATTTACAGCTAATATCTGGTTCATTTTACAATAATTGCTTGTAGTGTTACGAAAAATTTTTTTGGAAACTAGTTTCCAAAAAAATTTTTTGTGAAAGTACGAAATGTTTTGTAAAATGTGAAAGGTCTCCTAAGTTTATTTTGTTTCAATTTGAAAAATCTGCTCATTATCATTATTTTACTAGTTCCCAAAGTTGTTTACGATATTTGTAACCACTTTAAAAAGGTTTCTGACATCTTATTTTTATTATCTGACTGATAATGTTCTGATATTACGTTACAAGAATTTCCTTGTGAATGTACAGATTTTTTTTACTGTGAAGTGAAGTTGCGCGTCACTGTGACAGTGATCAGCAAACAAACAGCTGTTATCTGATTGAGTACACATATATTCTTGTATGCTAGCTTACAGGTGAGTGAACCCGCGAATTTTTCCGGTCTCTAGTGATTGGATTTTGTAACTCTCACGAGCCTAGGGATTCTACCAGTGTTGTAGGAACGTTGTTTTAATTGACTAAGTCCAGTGAGATACTGTCCTTCACACAGACACGCTGCCAATAACCATGAAGCATAATTGTACACGTAAGTCATTGAAACAAACTAGGGTGAAATTCTTTTCCCGAAAAACAAGGTCCCCACTCACATACACATCAGCATCTCTGCTCCATTGTTATTGGCAGCGAGTCTTTGCTCAGACACTTCTCTCATTGTACTGCACCAATCTGAACAAGGCAATTCTGACACCATTCTTCTGTGATTCGCCAGCAGAACCCCAAGATAACTAGAGTCAAAACGTCTAATCAAGAGACTGTAAAAAAACTTCCTCAAATATTTAGGAAGTTATTATCCCAGACGCAGTATGGGACAGTTACCATACTTCCGACTTGTAAATATGCAAACTTTTACACTTTTTACAATACAAGTCTGGTAACTTCAGTATACATTTGACTGTTTTATAATTAGGTTTAGGAGTGTTACCATTGATGTCTGGGTAACTATTGTACCATACCTACGTTCTTAGCACTCCTATACGCACGTGTGGTAAATTTACAAACTGTTTTTTAGAATGTGCTAATCACTGACAAAGAAGCAGAACTGTAGATATGGTCATAAGTAGTGATGATGGTTTATCGCGGGAAAACTTGACAGTTTGCTGGAATTCAACACACTTTCAGCTTATTAGATTACTACTGGCTTTCTCTTGTACGTGGAGCTGTTGCCCTATTTGACTGAGCCAATAACAATCCCACTGTTGTAATATTTGACTAATGTCGTTGGTCTGCAGACAACTATATTGTGCCAGACGTACTTCACCCAATTATACACGTTGCAAGAAACTGCAGCGTTTTCAAAGGTATGTGGCACAAAATATAGCATCATCTCTAGCCATAAGTACAGACATGCTAACTTCGCGTTAAAATTTAATGACAGACTAAACTTCACTTTCCTATACATAACAAGGCATAATCTGATATTCAACTGGCCACGAACCTTTTATGTTTTGTCATTTACGTGTGTTACGACTTTACAGAGATTGGCCTCTCTACCGTGCAAGCATTCTCCGTGGCAAGTCACGACAATATCGGCCAGCGGGAGATGTCGAACGAGTCTATAGTCACTTGGAGTGTAGTTAGCTGTGAGAAAATAACGCGAATTTTACATGTCTCTAGCCATAGCCCATAAGGTATTGAAACCAAATGGTACAAAAACCTTTTCGCCACAAAATCGTCGCTCTAGTTAAAATCTGACACGAGACTGGACTGCAAGATTCTGCTCATCTGACTTCTGTTGTCACTCACTGGAGCAGCAGCTAATGCACAAGTAACTTACCACAGAGGCTGTTTCCGAATAGTGCCTTGAAGGATCCTTCGAACCTTAGCATCCTTGAAAAGTGCATCATGAAGGATGCGGCCATTTTTTATTCGTGTCCGAATTCTACCGAGGATCCAAGATGCACCCTTTCACACATCCTTGGCTCAAGGATGCGTGGCAGGCATCCTGACGCCCTTGCGACAGTCATTTGTTTGAATTGGGAATTCGGAAGGTATGTTTATACACAAATGCACCCTCGTCGCAAAGGACGCATTGCTGTGAAGGCTGCGAGGATTCAAGGATCCGAGGATTATTCCTATGAATTCGTAAACAGCCAGAGTGTACACAGGTTTGTGGAATCTAGCCGGAGGTCGCTGAACCCGTGAGCTAATGTTGGAAAAGCGCACCAATTGCAAACCAGTTTAATGTGGCAGAAAATCACTGGCCAGCATATGTAATGCAATATCACCTTTGCACACAAGCAACTCAGCTGGCGTGCGTCGGTTTACTAGTAATCTCTGATTTATGGGACTTCAAGCTGTATGGTTCAAAGTCCAGCTCACGCTTCCATTTTTTAGTTATTTAAATGCAGTTGGTATTTCCACAGTTACGGCAGTCTGTAAAAGCCTTTTTTAAGCATTTTGAGAGGGGGAAATGCAAGTTTTTAATCAATTTCAAAGCCATAGGTTGTAGTGCGTGTTTATTTCCTAGATATAGAAACGTGTTGCATGTTAGTTTCGTCACGAAATGAACACTCGCAACACATTTCATGCCTAGGTAGGGAGCCGCCTTGAGGCAGAACTGGGACGTTATCAAATAAGAAAGTAGATAAATCTGCTGACAATAGAACAGAACCCACGACCTCCATGTTGAGGAGAGGGGGGGGGGGGAGATTGTAGCTGCCCTTCAGGAACAGTGTGGTTACCTCGGGGCATAGCTGGAGGCTAGCGCTAGACAGCCGCCACCCCGGGCAGCCATTGTACGCGGCATTCATGCAGTCACGACAAAGATGGCGGCGGAGGGGGCAGTGCGCCAGGAGGCTCATGGGAAAACTACTCTGCTCTGTGCTGCCAGGCGGATCTCCGTGATCCGGATCACAACTCACAACTGACGTCACACCCAGTGGTGACTGGTCCCTTACCTGCCTGCCGCTCCTGCCGGAAGCAAGGCGGCAATAAAGGCGAAGATTGCAGTTTCATCAAGTGCCGTATCGCCCCTACGTGCATGGCGCTGATCTGGCGGGAACAACTTACAACCGTGCTGCTTTTTACTTATCGAGTTCTGCAGGAAAGTCCAATGCGCGTTTCTTAGGCTATTCACGATCATATAAGCACATGGACACCCTTCCTTACAAGTGTTTTTGGCTAAGTTGAATATTTGCGCCGCATGTAATAGAAACACTAAGCATTAAAAAATAATTTACATGTCAATGTGTCATTTTGGTTTGGATGAATTATACCATAACCATCTTTAGTAGAAGGCCGCGGCCTTAGATCTGGCAACCCTGCACACAAGGGTCATTTTAACACTTCTTTTAGTTCTCTAAAGGCAATGGCTGTACCTGATTCGTTATTCTGCCCTACCTACCGGCGAATCAGGGGAAGCCACTGCCATTGGCGAGGCAAAAAAAAAGTGTTAAAATTACTCTTCCTGGCAGGGTTGCCAGATCTAAGGCCGCGGCCTTCTACCAAAGACGGCTATGAATATACAAATAGGTTCAAAGTTGGTCTAAATGAGAACGTCCAAGTGCTCAGTTTATTGTGAATGGCCTAGCCCATAATTTTGTTTGTACAACAAAAAACAGGTAAGATAAGTGTGCTTTATGTCTCGTCGGCAGAGAGGTCATTGCAGACGGCGAGGTTAATAGACACAGTGACACAACTTGGTACAATGACAGGAGCTGAGAGAGGAGTCAGCCATGGCCTTTGTTAAGGAAACAGTCCCAGAATTCACGTGGAGCGATTTCGGGAAACTACGGGAAACTGAAATCAGGATGACCAGAAGACGGTATCTAACCCGTAACCTCCGGAATGCGAGTCTTAGTGTGTTACCGTCGCGTCACATAGCTCGGTTTGCCGCGTGAGAATCGACGAAGCCACTCCGTGGTCGGGAAGACATCGACAGCTTCGTATGGTGTTTTCGTGATGTTCTAAGCACAACCGGCTAAGCTTAGCGACCCGGAAAACCGGGAAAAGTTACGGAATTTCTGTCAACCTGTTTTAGTCAGGAAAAAGTCACGCCATTTTTTTTTTTTCAAGCAGCCAGGGAAATATTTTCTGGTGGTGATTTAGTCATCTGCATCATCAAATGTCAAAAATGTTGATACGCCTTCAGGAATACTTGTAACGGGAAAAATACGGTAAATTAAAGATGGCCGTGCACTATCCAACTTAAGGGCTTGGGCCTGAGTTTCTCGGCTTTCGAGAGAATTATTTTTTTAAATCCATACGAGAGTCAATATCGTAAAATTGCTTCGTAACATTTTTGCAAATTGGTGTTACTATGCAATGTAATTTTTTGAGACAATCTGTATGATGAGTATAGCTAATTTATCAATTAAAAGGAAATATCGTTAATTAACTAATTAGCAACTATTTTGCAGTCTTCTGACTCGACAAAGTTAGAGTATGCAGTTTATAAATCAGTCATAACAAAGTAACGAAGCGATTTTACGTTGTCGGCTCCCATTTATGTTTTAAAAAATAATTGACGTTAAATGCGAAGAAACTCTGGCCCATGCCCTTAAATGTAACAATACTAATTTCTTGCGCGAACTACTGTATACTTGGCGCAGACACTCAACGACAATGCCACCAAAACAAACTTCACCGTGAAAATTTGCTTTCGCTCTGCTGCTGATGTTTTATAACGGGTTTCATTCGGGCAGTTTCTATTGTCAGCTGCAGACAGTCTGCGGTCGTCAAATAAGAGAGAAGGTATACGTGAAACAGACAGCCTTGGCTTGACGAGGGACACGACCTTACTGCGTATCCAACAAGGGCCATGTTTAGATATTTGGACATGCCAGTGTCAACTCCGCAGCACGGCTGTATTTCAGACTGTTGAATGTCGGTCGCCTTCTTGAACCAGATCAGAAGTTCCAATCTGTGAAAGTTACTTGGAAGTTAATTTAATTGTCGCCTTCGCCGAACTGTTGAATCACACTGGACTGCAAGGACTATTAACATATCCTCGGTTTTTAAGCACGTTCCTGAATTCGAAGATTTGTATTAAAGGCTTTGTCTGCCAAGATTGGCTGGTTACAAAACAACTTCTTCCACACTCAATAACGAATTAGCTTAAATTATGTTAAAAAACGAAGCCCTGATTTGTGTGTTGCTGATTATCAAATGTATGTGGAAGAATTCAGAGCAGGTCATGATATTTTAACAAATCAATAATAAAATCGTGTATAATGACACAAATGATAGTTGATTTTCACATATAAGTCATTTGAATAGCAGCATTTGAAATCTGTACGTGTAGGTGCATATATTTGTAATTTTCGGATGGATTTTTATACATATGGCTACGAATTCAGACGCTCGCTTTCTTCTCATGACTAGAAACTTTCTCATAATCTTCAAAATTCCTAAGCCTTCACTGTAAACTTCCTAACATGTTTAGGAAGTAATTAACCTAAACACAGGATGGAAAAGTTACCGTATCTCCGCCTTATAAATATGCAAACTTCTACACGTGTTATAATACAAGTCTAGCAACTTCAATATACATTTGACTGTTTTATAAAAACAAGTTTAGTAGTGATACCATGGATATAATATATATGTATGACACAGTGTTAGTATAGTAGACGTGACTTTGAAGAACATTATCCTATTACGAAAATGTTTTTAGCTCAGCCAGTTTTCCCACAATATCATTTCAAAGTCTAAATTTGCATGTTTTTAGTTCATGCGCTCCTCGAAAACCAATCAACATAACGAAACGAAATAATTCACAGTAAAATTACATACATGTCTCACGGGCTAGAGCTTTAAATATATGAAAACCCAATACGAAATATTTGCGTGGTTAAAAATTTTTCTAAAACTAGCAATTTTATTTTTAATTTCAGAAAATTTTCAAAATTCAAAACATTATTTTAATGGGTTTTTATATACGTAAATCCCTAGCCAGTGGCATGTACTTTTACTTTGAATTATTTCGTTTCATAATGCTGATTGATTTTTTTTTGGGGGGAGGGGGTTTATGAACTACTTCTAAGTGACATCTAGAAAACTATCACTGCTTCATAGGAATTAAAAGTTATGATTTTTACCGTTCTGGAACATCGTTAACGAGATGTTAAAACACCACGACAATATTTAATCAGAGTATACAAACTCACCACGCTCCCATCTCAGTATTTAAGTTGCCGACATACACCGAGAAAAATCCATCCGACGGTAATATTAAGTTTATCGCACTGTCTCACGATTGAGAAAGGAGGCAAAACATAATCAACGTATATGGTAAAGCGTTGTTCGTCCAATACACCATTACTCCTGTACAGAAGCATCACAAAACCTGTAGCTTACATAAACAACGTCGTGTGCCCCTGAAGTCTTCCTTATAAGGCAACTATTGTATACTATTGTGTCTGAGGGAGACTCACTGGATCAATAACAATGTTTGTAACGAAACACTCATTGTAATGTAGCTTGTCACATTCCAGAAAATTACTCCCCCTTGGCAATCAGCCAGAGGTAACGCCTATATAATAATCTGTTTTCATGCCATCATTTCGGTTCTAGGATGACTACAAATTTGTCTACAATGCGGTTAGAGATGAATATTACTGGCTTTTGCTTGTACTTGTATTTGTTAACTTATTTGACTGAGCCAACAAGAATCCCGCTGTTGTAATATTTGATGTCTGTTATTGGTCTGCAGACAGCCATGTTGTGCCAGACGTATCATTAGCAAATCGTGTTTGTTCCATTAAGTACAGCGTTATTAATGGTATGTCGACACAAAAAGTTTTCGAGATGTAAAATAATCTCTTAAATATAAATAAGAATGATCAAGTTTTTTATACTAATTATTCGAGACGGGTATGTTTAGTGTCATTATTCGGCGACACATAGTCCGTGACGTTATTGGTTCCGTACCTTCGTATATTTGGTATCTTTGTGCACTCTAAATCTGAATTAGTGAATACTCACTGATTCACGCTAACGAATGGAGCAGTCTTAACAATCTGAATCAGTAAAAATAGCCAGTGTTCAATTAGTGAATATTCACTAATTTCCATTAAGTGCCAACATCTCACAAGAGAATAAGTGAATACTCACATGCAGTTTTTCCCAGTTGTTTTCACTTATTGAATCTGTGAAAAATTATTGGAACATCTGTGACATTCACTAATTAACTTGTGGAATGTTGGAATCGGTGAATAGTCGCCGATTTCACAGTGGTTTCTCAATGATTAAATTTGTTGAAACTGCTCCATCCGTCGACGTGAATCAGTGAATAGTCACTAATTCAGATTTAGAGTGCCCCAGTAATGGCCTTACGGGCTGGGGAATGGGTGCAGCACTTCATCTTTAATTTTTTTTGCCCTGCTAGTCGGCAGCCCGGCCAATAGGAAACCTGTCGTATGATGCAGGAGCCAAACATACACGGGGCTGGTATCAACAGCCAATAAGCGGCGAAATTCGCTCGTATGAAATGATCCGACACGTATTTCACGTCTGTATTACGTGTTGTGTCGCAGTAACAATATTCTCATTGGCACAGTTAAATTAACAACACCTTTGCACAAATATGCTGTGCCAATAAACGCGAAGCAGAGCTGCAGATGTCCACGTAATACACTGAAACAAGTTCGTGCAAAATGCTTTCTCATCAATCATCTCTGACTGTGCCCAAAGTCGATGGTGCCAGTTCGTGATCTACAACACACGCTCACAGCTCGTGGCCAAGTGTTGTCACCCATGCCTCCAGGGGTGCTTTATCTAGAGAAATACTCAAGGATCTATCTGCAAGACCCCCCAGCCGGTAAACAATAGAGGCGGAAACATCAGGGGAAACCCAAGACATATCGCCCTTCAGATCGCCGTCCGCTCCTGGCTGTCACGCCACCGAGTCCTCGCAAGGTCTTTAAACTATTTTCTTCGTCATACTTACAAAGGCAGACTTTCGTGAAGGTCGAGACCGTAAAAAATCAATCGAGAAAATACTTTCTAGCTCACGGGATCAAGTGCGGTTTCGCAATGTTCGGTTTTTTTCCTCTTCTTATCGGAATTACGAATCTTTACAGTGCAACCTTTTGCCAAATTAAACGAACATTCTGTATCATTTCACCTTTTTTCGTCGGAATTACAGAAGGACTAAGAATCTAAGTTCATTTAGCTTAAACCCTACAGGTAGCATATAGGCTAAAAGGATTTTACTCATAAGTGTCAGAAGAAACAATACACGTTCCAACGGCTAATATAAGCCTTCCCTTCCGGACGTGGGCTACTATAGTTGAAAATAGTAAAAATTTTTGTAGTAGTCTTAACTGCCGATTTTATTTTTGACTCCGCATACTCAGAGTGAACACAATAGAGGATAACCACATAGTCTTTAAATTCAAAACAACGGCAAAGGGATACTTGTCTAAATAACTAAGAAAAAGTGCCTGATCTTATTGTACACGTTCATCAGTCAATAGTAATTTGATGTAGTTGGACAACCAAAATATGACACCGTGTTTAAAAGAAGATATGGAAATTTCCATAACTATTGACATAGGCTTTGGAACAATGAATGTATAACTTTATGTGGGAAAATATTCGCACGTGTTGGCATTGCACACCGCAACTTAAGCTTTAGGAAGGCGTGGGACGTAATAAACGCTGTAAATATTATGTGGACTAAGCAGGTTTTTCGTATAGCTACAGTATAAATAACGTTCGAAAAAAATTTTCCAAGCTTGGGAGCAAACGTTTTGCCAAGGTGTTCCGTTTGTCATGAACTGTTTATGGAGCGGAATGTTCGTACTTTTGACTTCGCTGAAGGTTACGGTAAATAAATGCTTCACTCCTGCCAAATATTCACTCACTAAGTTTACAAGATAGTTTTACCAGGATAACCATTGTAAAGGTTTTGCATGTTGAGTATAGAGCCGTGATTGCTATGGATTTACGTTACGTTTTTTTTTCTGTCACTTCCGTGATAGTACAGCAGCTGTTTCGACACGCCTTTAACGCCTGTGAGCCAATAAAAAATAAGTAAATAATTCCTGGGGCTATCATGTGCAACCTGGTTCGAATAAAAATGGTAGCTTGTTATGGAAGAATGCAATGTGTAATCGTTACTGACCTGTATGTGTACGACTGAGGAATCTATTCTGCTTTAACGATGATCTTGGGAAATTGTCGCATTTCAAACAATGCATGTTAAAATGCAAATTATTGCACTTGTAATAATGATTTTGAAAATTCTGAACGTCAGTAAACGTCTTTAATATTTTTCTATGTAACACGCACACTTGAGGCGTGTAAAATGCGTTCAACCGCTGCAATTGTTTCTTTTACAAATCAAAGCAGTTCCATGGTAACAGTTTCCAAGGTAAATTCATTGACAGAAGAAAATTCAATAAAGAAACTTTATCATCAAATTATCATAAGATGTCTAAATTTTATGAATTTTAACATTTTAGTACATATACGTGCATTACTGTATTAACCGGTCGGTTTAGGACAAAGTGTGCTAATTTTGCATGGCGATAACTTTATGAAAAAATAAGTCAAAAACTTTTTTTTTTCACATATTTAACTATAGTGGGAGCAGTGCTACCCTGAAAATCGACTGTGAAATGTAATTTATTTTATATAAAACAAAATACCACTTGATATTGAGCAACGGCGTTCTGTATAGTGTCAAAAATGAAAGAATAAGTAATTTTTAACTTTATTGAAATAACTTGTATTTAAAATTCGTTGTTAAGGTTCGTATTAATCCCACTGTAATTCATTCTACGGGAAAATATGAGAAACATATTTCTCTACTTACTTTTCCAAAGCTACTGGCAAGTGAAAATAAAACACACCCCCTTCCAGAATAGTCTTGTGTGTATGTATGTGTGTTTAAAGAAACAACTGCGTAATAAACACAGCACGTAGATCCAGGGCTGATTGGTGACGAAAATATAAAAGACAAAATGTTGTACATTTTACGTGCGCAATGTGGAAATCTTCACGGAGATAGTCCCATCTTGCGCTTCACGTCCAGGTGTTATTTTACGTATGTTACGTCGAGTAAACATATTATCGTGTTCGGACTACTCTGCCATAATATGCACAGGTCAAAACAGCAGTAGTAAGATAAGTAAGACATCTGTGGAGCGTAAGACAGGACTAACTGCAGTGCTGTGTTGCCACATTGTGCATGCAACTATTTGCCACTAACATTTCCGTTTTTAATTCAGCCCAGGATTCGCGTGGTGTTTGTTATGCGCTTGTTTCTGGACAACCTGTATGCACTATACACACAGGCAATGAATTTGCCAAATTTCCGTGTTACTCACCGCTAAAAACTTCCGTGAAATTGCGCACAATTTTACGGCAACGTCTGTTTAACTAACGGAAACATTATTCTGTAACACAATCATGCATAATTTTGTTTCATTATTTAAACGTATGTAAAACTGCGAGAAGAAACTAAAAAAAAAAAAAAAAATATTACCGTACGCATTATTGTGCATACATCCTAAAGAAGTGTCATAAATATTCGAGTTTCCAAGTGGAGCTAGTTGCCTTCCGTCAATTAACGGACACCCGTGGAGAATTGTTTACCAGCACTTATCCGTAAAACAACGAAAATTATGTTTTAACAGAGCCTCTTATGTTTGTAAGAGTTTTTAGCAACGGTTGTTTAGTACTCCTTAGTAACATACCAAAAAAGTCCACTGGCATTCGGTACCACTTGAAGTATTCCCACGTACACCGTTATACATTTTAACGGAAATAGCTTCCGTAAAAATAAAATACGCAAATCCCTATTGTAAATTTACACTACGGAATCATTCGTAATATGGCAATAAGACTGCGGACACTTGCACGAAAGAAATCGTAAATTTACTGGTTAGAGAGCTGTAAATATTGCGTACACATTTTTATAATATCAACGGTAAAGCTGCAAATCTGTACAAATGCAATTGTAGCAGCATAGACATGTAAGTATGGCTCAGTTCCGAGTGACGAAACTGTTCTACGGAAACTTCTGTTGGATTAGAAAATAAATATCCGTGAATTCACGGAATTATCCGGATAAATTTTTACCAGAAATTCCGTAAATCGAGGGGCCGCGGTGGCCGAGAGGTCAGACATCTCGCCTCCCACCACGGCGATCCGGGTTCGATTCCCGGTGAGGTCGGTCCCCGGCTTTTCGCATGTGGGAATCATGCCGGACGATGCCGCTGGCCGGCGGGTTTTCTCGGGGATCTCCCGTTTCCCCCGCTCATTCATTCCGGCGCTGCTCCATTCAAACATCATGTCACCTCCCTCCAGCGCTGAAGACCTCGATGTTGAGCGCTGACCAAAATCTCTCACTCACTCCGTAAATCGACTGAGAAAATTTTTTATATTTTATTTATTTAAACTCCGGATGTTCTAGCTATACATCGGTTCACAAACTACTGCAGTGTGTGTACAAGCTCCGAGCAGTAACCCACTTAATAGTAACCAGCCCTGAGGCCAGTAGCACCCAGAGCGGGAGTCGAACCAAGGCCGTCCAGTTTACACCTACACTAGGTTACACTTGTCAACATACCAGTGTGCTTACGTGGACTTGAAAAACGCCTCTCGGAAACCACGTCAGTCTAGGTTATGTCAACGGAGTAGCATGACAATGGATATTAATCGCTGAACTAAATCTGATGTGTTCATGTGGGCAGTTGACGTATTTGCTGAGTTTCCTGGTACGATTGCTGGAAACGGTATAAAATATACTGGACATGTTCTGGGCGAGATACTTACGGGCGAGAAACTGTCGTGAATAAATTTTAGCACAGTGTAGAATTACAAGTTAAGACTTAACTAAAAAAATTAAAAAAAAATTCCGACTCACAGGATAGCAAGTAGAATCGCTCACACTCACAAAAAAAAAAACTAGAAAACAGCTGTCGATAATTAAACGGTTGAACAGATTTCCTTGAATAGCTAAGAACCCTCTCAATCAAGTCGCCTTTCACAAAAAAAAATCCGTTCATTGGCTTAGGAAATACGATGCAACAGCCAGAAACACAATTACACAGACAGACACGTCAAACTTATAACACCACTCATTTTTCGTCGGGGGTTAAAAACAAGAGTACATTTCATTTTTGAAACTGTCACTGTAGAGTCACAATTTTGGGACGAAAAGATTTTTGCACCATTTTGTTTCAATACCATATGCGCACAACTGTAGCTCTACTTCTTGGTCTCTGATAGGATATTTTAAGGCGGCTCCTTACATAGACTGCGTTCGTGTGTGTGAGGTATAACGGTTGATTAACAATTTTAAAAAACGTAAGCACAGAACATATGACATAACAGTAGAACATGTGCACGACCAGATGTCTTGTGCAAAATTAGTTCACAATGCGATTCTTACAGTTATGTTTACCCAGTGGTAGTCTTTAGATGAATCTGAAATATTCTAAGTTGTTTGAAAGTCAAACGAAGGTCATTGTAACAAATTTGAAGTGGAATCGTATTTTAAGATAAAAGGAAATACGAAGTCCTTATAAACTTCACAGCGTGAAACATTATTTACAAAAATGGAAACATAGTTTTTAACATTAAAATGTCATATTCTATATTTGTTTTGCTCTCGTGTATTTATAGAGGTTAAACCAACACGGCGGACATTCACAAACTCCTTTGCTGTGATAGGTTGCTGTCCTATGCGTACACACGATAAATAAATTATTACCATTTCTTATGTCGGCATCTGTAGCACACGAACACTCGTTTGATGTTGTAAATCGGTAGGTAAGAATACAGAGAGGTTAGTTCTTGTACAAATGACCTGTTCAGTGCTTACTGTTGTGTTATCAATTGTGAGCCCATCTTAAAGTCGATAAAGCGCCAAGGTTGCAGCCGGCTGGCATATGTAACACAGTTTCACCTCTACGTGTAAGCCACTCAACTGGCGCTAAGATCTTTGCTAGTATTCATTTTCCTACGGTGACAATACCATTTTATTTGTGAGAAGTATAGTCTAAAGTCCAACGCGTTCTTATATTTGTGGGTTTTTCGAAACTCGTAGGTATATTCTCAGATACTGCAGTCTGGAAAAGTCGTTTTAGCCATGTTTACAGGATTTAAATTCATACTTGAAGTAGGCCATACATTGAAGGCTGTGCTATTTTCGTAGGCAAACCAATTTATTTCGCGATGCGTAGTTTCGTATAAAAATGAATACTCGCAACTAACTGCAACGCGTTTTAAGCGCAAGTAGGAATCCTCTTTAAAAGTGTTCAAGTGCGATAGAATCATTATTTTATATTTTTGTGAAATAATGTTAGTTTTGTATACGATACTCACGTGTACAGTTTACGACGTTCCTCGTAAATACCACACAGGTAACACGGGGTTTATCTTTCTCGGAAGAAAGAAAAAACTGAATGTTCGTTTCCTGGCTCAGTGAATCTAACGTGAACTGCTCTCGTAGGGCGTGCAATAAAAACTGATTTTTATTATTTTTAAGAAAACGAACGTCGCATACTCTGGGTGCCTACTGTCGCCCGTGTTTGTTTTTAGTTCCAATATTCAGAAAAATTATTCACGACGAATGCTATCATGGGGTGCCTACCGCCGCCCCTGATATCCGAAACAAATATATGAAAATTGGGACCTTCACTCTCCCTCGACGTCCGCGGCCGAAATGCCTCGACCCACTTTCCCCGTCGCGGCTCTTCCCTGTCTTGGCGGCAAACCACCCTCCCAGTCCAGTGATCACGAGGGGTGCCTCCGGCCAATCAGTGTCGAGCATCCTACAAAGCTCCGCCCTCAGAGAACAGATTCCGTTTCAATTCACCTCGCATTCTTTTATTTTCAAATTGAATTTTTAATCTACAATTACATATTTTATATAAATGCCAAAATTTGCACGTTACAAGTTTACTCTTATGAAACAATTGTAGCTCACATAGCTTTCTTATGACGATGGACTAAAATCAAAATTTGAAAACGCTGCCATACAAATAGTAAAAACCATTTGACTCACTTAAATTAAATCATTCTCTAATAACTAGCATTCCATCAACTACGAAATAAAACATTTGAAAACCCGTCGTATAATATATTTGAATTTAAAAAATCGCAAATGTACAGGGGAAAAAGGGTCAAATTCAGCAGTTATTTTTAATACAAAAATAGTTCACTGGACTTTTTTTAACGTTTAGTTACATTGCAATTTTCATATTTTTTTTTTTCATTGTGCATTATTCTACATAAGTATGTCAATTGGTTTTCACAATTTTCATGGCAGCGTAACATGAAAATATCGACTTTGACACATCATTATGAGAAAACTATTAGAGCTAAAATGGTTTCATAAGAAGTAATTATACTCAAAAGTATATTCTACATTGTACAAAACTAACACTATTTCTTAATAATATAAAATTATAATTTTATCGCACTTGAACATCCGTAACTGTCACTTGTCTTGAGGTTCTACTGGCAAATCACAGACGTATAAGTCGCGCAGCCTAGGAAAGGTTTTGAGAGAGTGGCGAAGCGGTCGTAAAATAGTATCTACTGTGCAGCTACCCGCCCCACATTTCCCCTCCCAGCCAGTAAGAGAGGGAAATGACGGAGCCCTGAGTGTGCGATGAGCAGCTACAACCAATCAGCAGCTGCGCACACGCGGGATGGTTAGGGGTAGAAGGAGGGGGAAACTTCTCCTCTGCGCGTCGCCAGGACCTTACCTAGCTCGCGTGACCTGTATGATGCGACAACAATATGTTTATTTTCTAATTAGAACTGTCGAGTAAGAGACGTTTTTGCCATAGGACATAAATTTGAACTGCCGATGTGTACGCGTAGCAGAAAAACTCGTGATTGCTTTTATTGGAGCTGCAGACAATGTAAGCGAATAAAATGGATAGCAAAGACCAGCCTACAACCCGTTAACCCCACAATCATTCCCTGTCTCTAAACACCAGATTGGGACAAATTAATACAAACGAGAAGGGACTCTTGTTTTTCGGGAATGTCATTTTGCCTCACTTTGTTTCATTGCCGTACGTGCACACCTGCAGTTCTGCTTCGTGGTCAGTGATTTGATATTTTAAGGGGCTTCTGTACCGCTTGTCAAAACTTGGAAAACAACTACCTCTTCTCAATCATCTTAAAAACGAACTATTCAAGATACAGCAAAATTCTTTTTTATGTTAAGGGAAAAAAGATGGTTTGTTGTATGTAATGATTTGAATTTCACATGTCGCCATGTCAAATACCTTAAAAAAATGTTCAAAAGACTATATTTGGCGTCTCATTTCTTGTTTCCTTAACAGGAACCTTGAATTCTTACATCACTAGGACTAAAGAGCAAAATTTTCTAAATGAATTGGTGTCATAAAAGTCTGTGCTTACAGAATTGAATTTCCGTGTAATTGTTTGTGAAAATGGTGTATTTTTGCGCAACCAACGTCTGCTT